>VYZV01045887.1:38677-48906 GCA_013401275.1 Pandion haliaetus
GGTAGCATCAGCACAACGAGCCCGAGAGCGCTTCCGCCGTACGGCGCCGAGCAGCCAATAGGAGCGTTGTGCTGCCGTCGGCCGGGTGACGCGCGGCGTTGACGTAAGTGCGTACCGGAAGGAGTGGGCACGGCTCCGGGCGGCGGGAGGATTTGGCGGCGGCAGCGGAGCGCGGCGGGAGACGCAGCACCATGAGCGTGCAGCTGAGCGAGGGTGCCATCGCGGTGAGGGGCCCGCGCCGGTGGACCCGCGGGAATGGGGGGGCCTGGGCTGGGCTCGGCTTGGTCCTGGGGGCGGGGGGGAAGACTGGGTCGGGCCTGGGCCCGGGGTGAAGGGGGCTGAGCACCGAGTCCGGCCCGGTCCTGAGGGGAGAAACCAGGCCCGGAGCTGGGCCCAGTCCTGGGAGGCAGGGAGGGTCCTGACCGGGTCCAGCGGTGATGGCCGTTCCCCCCGTGTCTCTGGCCGTTCCCCCCAGCCGTTCCCCGGCAATTCCTCCTCAGCTGTGGGTGTGGAAGCGTTCCTGAGTGAGGTGGCGGCACCTTTCTGAGCGTCTCTTTCGTTTCTCCAGGCCATAATGCAGGGGGAGTATGTCTCCAAGCCCGTGCTGCAAGTCATCGTGAGTACTCCCCAGTTACTTCTTGTGCTAGTCCGTTAGTGGCTGCGTGCACTTCTGCGCAGGCTTCTGAGTGCAAACAGACCTCTCCAGAGGAGCCGAGAAAGACTGATATACTTTCAATTTCATTTTACATGACTTGGGCTATGCTGTTGATGCCAGTGCTCAAAAAAAAAAAAAAAAAAAAAATTTAATAGATAGGTCATTTGCTAACAGTGTCACTTTATATTTTCGAAGAGTTTCTGAACAAATGAGAACCAGTATTCTGTTGTTTCCCCACAGAATACACGGGCTATTGCTACAGGAAATGGGCCACCACGTTACCGAGTGTTGATGAGTGATGGGGTTAACACGCTCTCCTGTAAGTTTGGCAAGTCGCAGTGAGATTTTTTTTTTTTTTTAAGTGTGGTGATACTAATGGTGCTGAAGTTTCTGGTCTAGTGTCTATGTGCAAAGTGATGAAATGATTATTGAAGGAGAATGTGGCATACCTGGGGATCACAACCTCTGAAGTGGGCACCTGCATTTTAACATTTAGACAAAATCCTTCTCTTCTGGAACTTTCTTTGTGAGCTTCAGGCGATTAACTTGCTACAGGGTATAATGAAAATATATAAACCTATACATGTATTTGTAACAGTGATTTTAAAGTAATTTAGCATAATTTTTCTCTGATTTCTTTGATACATGATCATTCTAGCTATCACTGCACTCTAAAGTTTGGGAAATAAATACAATATACTTTATGCACAGTTTTGGTGACTTGTTAGCGGTTATGCTGTTTTCTATGTGCTAATTAACTGACAAGTTATAGATCTAATGCAACACTGGACTGGTTGGAAAAGTTGTGGCCAGCCATGGCGGTCCCTTTTAAGGCTGGCATGTATTCATTGTTTCAATGTTTTCTTCTATTTCTGCAGCATTCATGTTGGCAACACAGCTGAACTCTCTGGTGGAAGAGGAACGCTTATCAGCCCAATGTATTTGCCAGGTTAACAGATTCATTGTCAACAGCCTGAAAGATGGAAGGTATATATCTTTCTTTAAGTACGGTTCTGCAGAAAGGTAGCAGCACTAGCGGGTGCTCTGTCCTTTGTGACTGAGCAGAGGCCAAATGCTTTTGATTGGCATTATCTGAAAGTACTCAGTCTTTGGGGTGCAGAAGAGGAAGTACACAGCACAAGCAATAGCAGAAATAAAAAAATTACAGACTGTGACTGCAGTGGGTGCAGATATGCCTTGTCCAGTGATTTAGTAATTGAAGATTTCCAGTTGGAATACTCAAATTGTACTATGTTTCATTAAAATTCACTTAAAATTATCTGCTGTGGAAAAAAAACAGTGAAGATTTCTTGTTACTTAGGTGGTGTGGAATCTGGTCTTTTAGGAAAATTTGAGTGGAGGGATCCAAGTGAAGTGATTATATAAAAACTATGTATGTGTCTAGGAGAATATGAACTAAGGTTCATATTCTTTTTATTCAGCATTTTTGTGGAGGGAATATATTCTCTCTCGTAAAATGTGGCATGGTTTTGATACTTTTAAAACACTATGTTGTTTCAAGCCATTTGTGTGTGCCCATTCAGCCTGCTATCCACTATCCTTGATGAAATATGATACTGTTTCAAGCCTACTTGTACCTCATGAGAGGGTTAAGTTGACAGTGGAGAGCTTTTGTCTTCCAGATCCCTCATCCAAAGAATCAGCCCCGAATGGATGGTTTTCTTATCTGCTGCAAAGTATATTCAGAGTCTGATAGACTTGCAGAGGGAGTGAAAGTCTTTATTGCTGTCTATTCTGTGTTTGTAGGAGGGTGGTTATACTGATGGATTTAAGTGTTCTGAAAACTGCTGATAAGGTTGGTGGGAATATTGGTAATCCAGTGCCATACAATGAAGGTGAGTGTCCTCTGTAAACAAATACCCTTCTGAACAGACTGTTATGATAGCCTTTCAGCTGTCTGTTTCTTTCACTTAAAAAGAAGCGGTCAGACATGTTCAGCTTTCTTATGCCTGGAACAGCGATGTCCAGATCTTGGAAATCATTTCTATTTGAGTAACACGAAATGGGTTTTGTTCATATTTTAATAAGTGCTACACCATGGCTGAAGCTTCAGTCTCTACATGGTATTGGGAAGTATCTATACATTATGATAACATTGACAGGTTTTTATTATATGTTAGTGGTCTCTACCTAGAGTTCCAGTAAGTATGCGGAAGCTATTCTATGTCTCCTCATAATGAGTAATCAAATAGATTATAATTTCTTCTGTCTGGAAAGAAAACAGCAGGAGGAAGATGTAATAATGATCTATGAAAGTATAAGATGGCATTGAGGGGGTGAATAAAGAATGATGAATCTCTCTTTTTTTTTCAATATTCATTTGATGCTCTTTAGTTCTCATATTGTCAGATAGTGGTTTTAAAACAAAGGCTGTACTGCACCCCCAAACAGTGCATAGTTAAATTATGGAACTTCTTGAGGTAGGTGCTAAGAATTGGCACAGGCTCAAAAAGCAATTAGACGTGAAAGAAAAATCCATTAAAGGCTGTTAAACATAACAATACATCCTCTGCATGAATGTTAGGTTCAGGAAGCACTAAAACTTAGATTGCTCAAAGCACATAGATGAGAGACTGGTATGAAAACACGGCCAGCATACAGACTTTCCTAAGCACCCGTTCCTGCCCTGCCATCTGAAAAATGATGATGCGCTGGGTAGACCTTACTCTGACCTGCCATGGATCTTTTTTTTTTTTTATTATGTTGTATAAGTAACTGTGTGCTTCGTTTTCACGTGCTGAGCTTACAGTTCTGAGGCAAACACTTTTTGAATTAATATATTTTTTCCCCTGAGATATGTTCAAAATTATGTTCTGTTCTTCCAGTTCTGATCTTTAAAAAAGAGAGAGGATAATAAGCACTTAAAGAAAATATTTGAACAGCTCTGTCATTGATGTATATACGGATAATGGCTGAAATTTAATAGCAAATAACTCCTCTTGAAGAATTTTTTTTTTTTCCTGGTGGAAGTGAATTAATATATTTTTATCACTAAGGGACCACACATTAGTGGCAACAATTTTCTGTAGGATATTTTGGACAAGCAGTAGTGGTAGGTACACTGCCATTCTGGTTAAAAATCTACTTTACTAATCGAAGTAGAAATTAGACTTTGTTGCAAAGGCAAAGACATCTTTCTTCATTAACTTCTTTTTCCTAGGGAATTAGAGGGGCGTTTGTTAAATGAGCCTAAAGAATCCTTTGTTCCTTTGATAGTTACTTAGCTAATTGCTGTTTAAAAAATGTGTTGACATCTCAGATTTTATGGTTCAATCCCACAGTTGCTGTAGAGACCAAGATTTTCAGAATAGCTATTGAGCAGACTGGTTTGTGGCTTTCTCCCATTTCCCTTGCTTGTGTGATAGAAGAGCTTGTGAACTACAGTGTTTTTCAGTTATCATATTGTTGCTTAGAAACGACTGGGAATGTGATATTTTACAGAATTTAGCTGAAAATATACCTTTAAGACTATAAATTTTGGTAAAATTACCATGACTTTGATCAAAGTTGTGTTCTTCATTTGGGCCTACAAAAGTACTCAGCAATGAAGTTTTCAAATCTAAATGCTTTTGGAGATGTTACAGGTCTATAATCATAGTAAGTGTGGTCTTGTACTAGATAGTTAAGAGATGCCAAATTTGATGTGATGTGTATTTCATTTTAACACTGACGTTATTCTGCAGGCTTCATGCCCTTTTGATACTAAATAAGATTTCAGTTACAGAAGAAGGTAACAGTTCAGATTAAGTATGCTTAATGCGGCATTTTTGCTCTGCAGGGCTGCCTGATTTGTCATGAAGGCCTTGATAAGAAGGCAAAGGTGTATTTCAAGTTGCAGATTCTTTAAATTCCTGTATATATTGAGAGATGGTATTTTTGAGGAACACTCAGCTAATGCAGAATGAGTATCTAAGAGTGCTTTGTGGTTTTCATGGAAAAAAAGTTCAGGTATTTTAAAAAGCATGTTTAGTCCTACTTTTGGTCTTACTTGAAATACAGATCTCAAATTGCTAGACCTAGGATTAAGGAATATCCCTTCCTAGACTGTAATACCACAGTAGGACCCCGGGGGTGAGAAGCTGGCATTTGGCCACTTTATGCTTGAGCAGTAGGTGGTTAATCTGCCTAACAAGGAAGCTGGAGACACAATCTTCTTAATACGTAACATAAAAACTTTTCAGGCAGCATTTCATAATAGTATTGAAAATTAAGATTGAGCAGTTTAGTTCTTGTTGAAAACTAGATGATAATGTTATTACTGTCATTAATCTCATTGAAATTACTCTGATGTCGGACTTTCTTCTTACTATGACAATTACTTCCTACTTATGTATAACTTCTGTCATTAGCCTTTCAATGTTGAAATGTTTGTATACTTGCATGTTCACTTGAACTCTTTATTCTTGCCCTTCCCACTACACGTGATTTGGTGTGCCTTCTTTCAAAGTGCATTTTCTTCCCTGCCGACCCACCCCCCAGCTGCTGCTCAGTTCTGGGACAGGTCTGTCACCGTGGCACTGTAGCAGTACCTCTCAGCAGCAAACTATTGGAAGCAGAGGACTGCTGTTATATGGCTATTACATTGGAGTAGGCTGTGTGGCTAGATTGGGCCAAAGGTCTTGGGTTTGATTAACCCAGCATATGTAGCAGAAATGTGGTCATGTATTTCAAGTGTTTTTTCAGCTTCTGCTAATAAAAACTAAGAGCAAAAACTAGGCAGAGGAGTCAGTTTTCTGAGCACCTTAAGTGATCACCAGCCACCAAAACTCATATTTTAGGAGTCCCTAGACTCTACAAGCGAGAAAATTGGAGAGCTATTTCTGCTACTTCTGTATTTGAACACATGCGCTGGTGTGTTAATATATTCTTAATCTGTTGAGAAACACCAGGCTATGGGTAGGCAGCCATTAAAACGTGAATTTGTGTTTCATAATACACAAATGTTCTAATGTATGTGGTGGTCTTCTGTTTGGCTTTTTGGTGTTGTTTTTTTTGGTTTTTTTGTTTTTTTTTTTAAATTAAAAACTCCTAGGGGAAAGAAACAAAAGTAGCAAGGAAATCTCTTGCTGTTTCCTGTGCACATTCCTGTTGTTCTTGAATATTCTTTCCCTGACCAGACACATTTTTCTCTTAATGTGTTTTGTTGGGTTTTTTCCCCTCTCTTACATAAAATGAATTTGGGGTGTTGAGCGCTGACCCTGACCGGGTCCTCGGAGTACCTGAGGCAGCTGAGCGAGGGCGAAATCTGGCTTCTCCATCTAGTGGATTCTGCAGTAAATACACATTGCTGTTTGACGTCACTCTGTTGCCAGGGAGACTGCTGTCACCAGTTCACCGATGTGACTCTACTGCGGCAAGTTAGAGGAGCAGATTGGGTTTTGTGCAAGGACCTTGTTTTGGATTAAAAATAACCAGAGGGTTACCTCTGTAGACTATACAACATCAGGTGACACTACATCGGGTCTCCTTGTGTTGCTTCTGCTCCTTTACCTTACTTCTCTGCCATCCTTTCCTGCCCTTCTGTTCTGGGATTCTCTGCTTTTGTTCCTCATGATGCTTACGGGCTTGGTCTGACCTTCTTTTCTACTTTCTCTGACCATCTTCCTCCTCACATCCGAAATCAGGGCGCCTTTGCCTGTTCAGGCCTAGGGCTTCCTGCAAGCCAATGGCTTAAGAATTAGTTGTATCCAAAAAGATGAAAGTGTTGGGTATTTTCTCATCTGGAGGCAAAATATGATAGGACAATTATTATGTAAAAGAATTGAAATTTTTGAATGGTAGATTAGTCTTCTAATGTACTATTTCTCTAGATACGTCACTGTTCTTTCTCTTGTAATTTATCATCGATACAAGGCAAGTAAAAGTCCTGGAATCTAAAAAAAAAATGCACGGTATGTACTTACTATGGCATCACTTTGTTTCCTATACAATATACTGCTGTGTTCCAAGAGGGACCCTGGTGAATGCTGAAATGATGACTCCATCACCCCCACATTAAATATCTTCATATTTTGGAAATAAAATATAGCAGGTATTTTCTTTGTTTTGTGTTAAGTTCAGGTTGGACTTTACCCAGTGGGTTTTTGGCCCTTTCTGAGTTTTAAGAGGGAGTTCTCCTACAGTTTTTATCTTAGCTGTTAGGTAGTAGCCGAAACTACCTGTCAGACCAATAGAAGCCTATAAAAACTGAGAAGTTGTCAAGATTACTTAAGTGCTGTCCTTTTAAATAACTGTCAACCCTGAATTCTTTCGAAGTAGAAAGCAGTTGCTTGAGGAAAGAGATCTGACTGAAATTCCTCCATGGTAATATTGTTCAACAGATAGCTTGCTACTGCTGTGTCTTATAAGACCTGAATTTTAGTGTGTGTTCTCTGTGTTTTCAATTATTTTTTTCATGCAAGTCTTATTTCCTAAAAAGGCTTAAGGGTAGTTTTAATTACTGTGTTCCCTACTGCAGTATATGGTCTCTTTCCATTTGATTACCAGGGCAAGGGCAGCAACGTTCTTCAGCTCCAGCAGCAAACCCAGCACCCAGCAAACCACAGCAACAAAATGGCAATTTGTCAGTAGCAGGTAAGAGTAATCCTGAGCAAGAATTCTGGTTTCCATTTGTGTAGTGCAAAACTACAGCTTAAATTTTAAAAAGATCCTTTCCATAATGGCCTTGCACAAGAAACACTCCATTAAAGACTAACCCATAGCTTGGCAGGGTGAATTCTCTCAAGAGGCTCCTGTACACTTGGTTTTAATAAGAAATTTTTTAAAAACAGGGTGGGGAGGAAATCTGTCCCCTTTCCCTCTTCCCCAAGGAAAAAACCCCCAAAACCTAGACGCAACTTTGATGAAACAGTATAAACGGAACATCTTGTCTGATGCAGTTTTGTATTCTTGAAGCAGTGCTCTGTGGGCACCCAAGTAGGCTACAGTTTGGAGCTGGCCAACAGGTGTGTTATCGATGCAGAGGTGTTGAGGCCAAACAGTTTAGGTGGTACAGGACTGAAATTATTTGATAGTTGTCCTGGTTTTGGCTGGGATAGAGTTAATTTTCTTTCTAGTAGCTGGTACAGTGTTATGTTTTGGATTTAGTATGAGAGGAATGTTGATAACACACTGATGTTTTTAATTGTTGCTGAGTAATGTTTAGATTAAGTCAAGGATTTTTCAGCTTCTCATGCCTAGCCAGCAAGAAGGCTGGTGGGGCACAAGAAGTTGGGAGGTGACACAACCAGGACAGCTGACCCAAGCTGGCCAAAGGGATATTCCATACCATGTGATGTCATGTGACATCATGCCCAGTATATAAACTGGGGAGAGTTGTCCTGGGTGGGGATCGCTGCTTGGGAACTAACTGGGCATTGGTCGGCAAGTGGTGAGCAATTACACTGTACATCACTGGTTTTGTATATTTCATTCTATTATTATTATTGTTGTTGTTGTTATTTTATTATTGTTGTTGTTATTATTTTCTTCCATTCTGNATAGTACATCTATAAATAAAATTTTTTGATCAAGACTTTAAATAGCGAGATACTGAAAAAGGCAGTCAATTTAAATGTCAGCCTGTAGACTTTTTTTGAAGCCAAAAAGTTGTCAGTCCTAGCTCTTGGTACTGCTTTAACATGTCTGTATTCTTTAACCCTGCATTTAGAAAGTATTTTGAAATAGTAAAATTTTGACAGTTGCTTACTGCAGCAGAAAACAAGCTCTTCTTTCCTGTACTTAAAGCTGGTCATAAGAGTTCTATGCTTATATATTGTTAAGATTCAGTTTAGAATTAGCAATATTGCTTTATGTCAGGAAATTATTTGATTTTGGCCTACTGTTCCTTAGTTGTTCCCCCAAATGATGTAGATCTAAAGCTTGATGTGCCATATTAGAGAATTTACTGCTAACTAGTTTTTTCCCACTTAGACCATGTTTAAGTGATTGACTCTGGTCACATCTCCACTTCCAGTGTTCTAAAGGTCTGAGAGTGTATCTTCTGCAGCAGTTTGCAGCCTAGAAAATACTTGTGACCAAGAGCAGAAGTGATTCAACAAACTTTTAGACACTGTGGTGCCCACGTAGCACAGTGAATGGAGCTTTAAGTGCCTACCCAGTGTTAAGTATAACTTTGCCTTCTGTGTAGCTCCCCATAGCTTGGTGGGAAAAACTCCTGCCTGACCTTGTACCACGAGTTGGTTTTACCCTGACTTTTGACTGCAAGGCTGAAATGCTTTATGCTTTGTTGTGGTTTTTGAAAGGTCCTGCTGCTCCGAAGTACCATGCTTCCTCAAACCAGTTTGGTAAAGTGAGTGCTCCCAGCTCAGTGAAGACACCAGGGGGATCGCAGGCCAAAGTAGTGCCGATTGCCAGCCTGAACCCATACCAGTCTAAGTGAGTTATCGTGGTTTGCCAGGTGTTACTCAATGTCACAGGCATGAAGGAACAATAGCTTCTTTTTGCTTTCTCATGTATGAATCTCTGTCAAATAATTCTTTGAGTTCTTTTGACTGTATTGGTTAACTTCAAACAAACAAAACCAACAATAACAACAAAACCACCCAGAGAAAGAAACAAAAAAAACCTCCATAGAACCAGCTGTACGGGTTTTGGTTTGTTTTTTTTTGTTTCCTGTTTGGGTTTTTGTTTTGGTTTGGGTTTTTTGGTGGTTTGTGGGGGTTTTGGTTTGGTTTTGGTTTTTTTTAATTTCATCAACACTTCGACAATCTGATATTTGCCTTTGGATTGTCTTGGTGAACTTATGCTGCTGAGCTTGAGAGGTTTTTAATATTTTAGTTGAAAATCGATTGATTTATCTTTTTTTTTTTTTTTTTTTTTTTTTTTTTTTCCTAAAGCAACCTTCTTTTTGGTAACTTAATGACAAAACAGCTCAGTAAGCTATTCGCTTTGGCTACTGTTTTGTTGAAAAGCATGAGGATGTAATTATTTCATGAATGACATTTTTAAGTTATGCAAACTGATTTAATTACCCAAGTTAAATGCGAATCCTATAATTGAGCTCTTGAGTTCTAGCATGGCTTTTCAGAACAGGCAAACTGCTGCATGAGAAATGTACCCTAGAAGAGTAAAAGATTTGAGGCCTGCTTCTATGCAGAAGGATTGTTCGCTACTATTATCATACTAGATGCTTTATGGCTGGCTTTGTTACTTTCTCTACAACTTTCTGCCTTTAATGGGCTAGGCCATTAAAACAGAAAGCAGCAGAAAAGCAGGTAGAGTTGCTGAGGTGCAGTGGGAAGATCTTGGCTTTTAAATGGTAACATTCCAGTTCCAAAGGTTTGTCAATTCAATCTCTTTTTAAAAAAAAAAAAAAAAAAGAAAGAGAAGAGGGATGTCTTGCACAATTTCAGGTGGACCATTTGTGCTCGTGTTACCCAAAAAGGGCAGATCCGCACATGGAGCAACTCCCGTGGTGAAGGAAAGCTCTTTTCTATAGAGCTAGTCGATGAAAGTGTAAGTGTCATATGTTGAGAAAAAGATAATGTATGCCAGATGCTGACGAAACCTTCATAAAGACAGAATAGAGGAAGTAAAGTGTATTATAGGAAAT
>VYZV01045891.1:7819-31454 GCA_013401275.1 Pandion haliaetus
GGGGGGTGGTGGTGGTGTGGGTTTTTGTTTGCTTTTGAGGTTGGTTGGTTTTTTTCCCTTGCAATCCCTGCTGCAAGCTGCACCCAGTTTCTTCGGTATAATGGTGAAGTTTAGCCTAAAGCTAGGCTACTGCTTGGCATCCCATTGCTCTAAGAGCGCTAGGCAAGCTTTTTTTAAGCTTTTGCTCTTAGTAAGGGACAATGCCATCTCCTTTTCAATAGCAAAAAAAAAAAAAAGGTTGGGAATTAATATATTTTTTAATACGTTGTTGGATTCCCGTGTATCTGAGAAGGGAAAGAAAGAATGTTACACTGTACCTCCAGGGGTGAGAAAAGGAACTAGTCTGCGACTGGGAAAATAATTCTACTATTAAAATAATGAAGCTGTTAACTGTATAATGGTTGAAGCCTTTATGCTGCCCATGAAGTAGTTTTTAAAATACTTAAACAGTTAATTTTCACAGCTAATACTGCAACATTAGGGGATGTCGCCCAGGGCAGTGAACGTAAGGAATAGCAGGGAGGTGAGCAGTGCCTTTGGTGGTGGTCTCCACCTCGGCTAGCCGTGACTGACCAGCCCAGCGTCATTTTGGAAAGGCTGGTGGCGGAACGGCAGTGGGATTTCAGTGAACTGTCAGGAGGACGTTCACGTTGTGTTTCTTTCAGGCCAGAATGTTGTATACGACTGATGTCTGCCTCAGCAGACAACTTCTAGAAGTACCTTCTCCGAGACGCACAGCCAGCCCAGCCCAGCCCGTCACTCCCTGGCTGTACCCGCTCCTCTGGCCCGAGGTCATTGTCCCTCGCCTGACAGGGGTACAGCTGAAGATTAGTGCTTCCCTGTGGAACGACACATACCCAGTTTCAACGTAAACCATTGCTGTTTCAAAATCAGTGTCACTATTAGTAACAGATCTCCAAGTATCAAATTAGATGCACAAAATGCTTTTATTGTGTCCAAGCAGAAGTCAAAGTCAGACTGCATTTCTGGATATACAGCAGCTAAGTTCATTTACGCATACCATAGCTCATTGGATTAAATACAGGAGAAGACAACTCAAGTATTAGTATCTGTTCACGTGGCCCCACACGAACGCTGCACGCACTCTGCAGGTATCCTGGCGTTCAGGGGACTAGGATACAAGGGTCCCACAAACACTGTACATAGCTGTACCCCCTCGGAAGTACGTGCCCAAAGCACGCGAGTCGATACGAGCGAGGAATAGTTACCGAAATCATAGGCGCGTTTTACAAAGCAAACTCATGGTAAAAATACGACGTGGTTCTTGAGACGGGCAAATTAATATATAAACGCTTACTATCAACTCCTGTAGAGGGATGAAGCGCTCACAAAAAAACCTACCTGTTTAAACCGTGTCTTAAAAATACTATGCATTTACTTATGCCCGATTCCAGAACAAGTTAAAGCAAACGTGACCTTCCACCAAAGTACGTACCTGACTTTTTTCTGGTATTTTTCAGCAGCTGTATATTATATATATTTATAAGTATCTATATCCTTAAAAGCTCATGAATATTGAAATTTGCAATAGCTATGTCTACAAGCAGGCAGAAGTAGAGGCAGGTTTCTATAGGTGCAAACCCCAATATTTTATCATGGCTTTCTTTCTTGGCTTAAGGTTCATGTGGAATTAGAATTTTGCAAACAGACGTTGTTTTTATTCATCTGACGTGCGTGTTTGGGTTTTCTAACTGTGCTCTTCTGGCTTGTACTCAGAAATACTTCCCAGGAGCGCTCCACAGCTGAAATAATTGTATAGTTAGGAGTTGAGCTATCTAATTTCTAACTAAATCTCTGTCTTACAGTCCTTTATTCAACTACAAAGGAAACCTAAAGCGTATATTCAGCATAAAAAAAGAAAATGGAAAATTTGAGCTTGCCCCTTCTATCCGTTAACCTGAAGAAACTTTATAGTTGAGATTTCTCAAATGTGGTTTTATTAAAACCTTAAGTTGTATCTGGCTTTTCTTCATTGAAAAAATAGATCTGTACATCCTTCTTTAATTACCAAGTACCTGAAGGTTATAAATCATTTTTTGCTTTACAAGTGTTTTTCACAGCACAAGCATGAGGTGCTAAGAGTAAAGTAAAAATTAATGAATTCCGTCGAAGGTAAGAAAATACAAGGTTATTCTTGTTTAGAAGAGAGATCAACTGTGCTTTTAAATTTCACTGCAGATTAATAGCAACAGCACACATCTCGAAGGATCCAGTAGTGACAGTAGACACCGAGCAGCAAGCTGCTGAATGATTCTCATGACCGGATATTAATTTGGGGCTGTACTTCTGTACAGAGCACTTTTAAAACCATGCAGTCCAGGGAATTCATGCATTGCATTATGATCTGTAGTCCTTCTTGCTGTAGGGCTTATTTCCCAGAATGTTATCTATTTCATTTACAATATGGGATGTCATCTTTGGAAGGACCTAGGGGTAGAAGAAAAACCGATGTTTAATCAAGCTTCCATTACAGGTTTTCCAAATTTAGATCCAGATTTTATCAAATAACGTTTCCTCTGTTTTTTTGTGTGACAGAGATTTAAACATTCATCTAATACCTTTGTCCCTTAAAGGAAAAACTACTGTCGTATCTTTACCCAGTGGGAGAATCACAGAAGTGCTCCTAAACTCTATGTGCACAATATTGCTCAGCTGCAGCGGAAAGCGAACTGGTGGCAGGAACGTCAGAGGAAGCTCTTGTTGTGAAAAGCAACAGAGAATAATTGAGGTGGGTGCAAGGAACATGTGCCCTGCGGGAGACTTAGCACAGAATATTTCACATGTCCTGGAATCGGGTCGCTTGCTTTTTCAGATACGTTAAACCTCCTGATGCCACCCTCCTGTTGCTGGATACGGCTATACCTGCCACAAATGGTGGTAAGTCATGGTGACACACCATAGGTTTGCAAAATTAACGTGCGTAACTAGAACTGGAAGATGCCTGGAACAAAATACAAAGTATTAAAACTATGTTAAGAGAAGGAAGGTGCTACTCTCAAGGTGTGCTGGTGGTACCCCCGCAGGGAGCTGAACAGTGGCTAACCCCCCACCTCTGTTGAGGTACCACCACCACCTGCACTTGCCTGTATGGCTCCCAGGTTCTCTATCAGCTGCTCTGGGTTGGAAGATCCTAGAAGAACGGAGCTCACCCCCTCGTTTCTCAGACACCATGCTGGGAATAAAGTCACAAGATGGTCAGGAACATAGGCGTCACGACACGGCGTTACTCCAGATCCTAGTGCTTGTCAGAGCTTCTATCTCTATTTGAAAAATAATGACAGCATTCTTTGTCTCAACCTTCACTTTACTCCTCCGGCACTACCAGGAAGAAGATGCATGGGCTGGATGACAAACCATGTAGCGGATCTTCCAGCATCCCGTCTGACCCTGGTCCCTGGCCCAGCAGTTGTCTTAACTGACAACTGATGGCTTCCACCCAGGGAGGGACTGTTCGGAGAAACAGGCAGGTCAGGGTTGGGCCCCAGAGGATGGCCCAAGATGCACTAGCCCTCTTGTCAGTCAAAGCCTGATGATGATGATGCTGGAAACAATCTTGTTCTAAGTAATTTTTAACTTTACTGCTCAAAAAAAGGAAGTTATTTTGTGTGAGGCTAATGGACCAGGGGTTACCTCAGAAGCAATACACGGCATTTTAATATCCTACAGCATGTTTTGTTTGTTTTGTTCTTTTACTGTGTTCTTTGAAATGCATTAGCTTTTTCCTTGAAAGGCGTTAGCCTTCTCCTGATGAGGTGTTGCATCGCCCATCTTCAGCCTTTCCATGTTTCTGGCATTTCGTTCCGTAATCCCCGATAGCAAATAATCATTTAAGTGTTTTAAACAATAAATAGATCTAAAGATACGGGCAAAGACAAAGCCATCCTCTGCCCTATTTGAAAGACGACACATCTTTTTCTGTGTTGCCATTTACCTAAGCATGACTGACACTTAAACAGAAGATGGGAGCACTAACAGAGCACCCGTAGCTTTAGGGCTTTGTGCAAGGTTTCCCCTGCACTCGTCTCTCACCGACCCACGAGGCACAGGCTCTCCCTCTGCCTTGCAGAGCGTTTCCCTTCGCACTACAAGGATGCGAGCTAGGTGATGTGTTGGTGACACCGGCGAAGGCGCGGTGACATTCGTCCCCGTCCCGTCACCTACCGACGGCCAGCTGAGGCAGCGTGCACCCGAGGCGCTCGGCGATGGGCGACAGGTCTTTCAGCTTCACCTGCTGCTTTCTGCCTTCTTCGCTTACGATTTTCTCCTTCAGCCACTGGTAGCACTGGAAGTGAATTACATTGCAGCCGACTGTTAGCTTTAATCTTCCACAATGGAAAGTTTAAGGCAATTAAAAACAGCGCTTAAAAAGCCATATCCAACCCAGGAGGTAACAGAGGCTGAGTAACACAATGCTTTGCTACCTGAAGCAATTATGGCAGGACCAGGATGTCTCCTGTGAGAGCCTATATCTGGTTTTTTCTGGCTTTATGCAACTGATGGACTCAGTCCAGAATCTGGAACCTCCTCAGTTTTATTTTTGGACCGCTGGATCCCACCGCAGCGCAGAAAGAAGTGAAATATTAGTCAACTTGAGACGATTTTGACACAGACCCCCTCCCCCCAACAATGGTGAGAGAACATCTGATCTTGTTCAAGATTGACTATTAGAAAATTAATTAAATTAAGCTGAGATTGCAGTTCTCCCAGCTGCAGATTGAAAACTTGATTCTGCTTCACTCTCATCAATTTAATTTGGATCCCTCTCTGCAATGCTACCTGCTTAGCTAGCTTTTACCAAATATTAATAATGTATTTTATTTTGGAAAAACATCACAAACGCAATGAAATACCACATTTGAAAATGCTGCCCTTTGTAAGCAACTCGGTGCAGACTGCATCTTTCCTTTAAAAAGCACCAAGCTGAGCAAAAAGCAGCACAGGGATGTATGTCAGCCTGCTGGCGCTTGTCAGGCAGTGTTGGCTTTTGCCCATCAGCTGATACAGAGGCTCAAATACCATTTGGGTTGGGTTTTTTTTCCCAAATCCATGGCATTTTAGCACTCCACCATTTTTCAAGCCATTAAATAATATGCCTGCCACAGGCGTGATATGGGAGGAGACCCCATAACACCCAGTAAGAATAAAATCAGGACAATTGTGGGAGAAACCAAGCGCTGTGGTGACACCACAATGCTAAAACCTGTTCGAGAGGGCTGCTGCCCTGCCCGGCAAAGGGCAGGACCACCGAGGACCCACAGGGTCCCTGGAGGGATGCTGCGGGGCTGAGCTCCACCACTGCTCACCACCATGCGCTCGCTGCCTGGTAGGCTGGTCCCCAGGGAAGGGCGGGCAGAAAAATAATGTCCAAGTCCGGTTTACCCACACCGTGTGGTTAAGAGGGTTTGGAGTCACAGCAGCTGTATCGATTAACGTCAGCTGGGAGCATCAGGCACAACAGAAACCCTGGGCTTGTGCCTTCTGATTGACTATGTCTGGTCAATGTAAGGGTGGTGATGCATCCTTCTGCAGACCCCCCCCCGCCTCCGGAGCCTGGCTCCAGTCGCGTGCTGCCCCACAACCAGCTCACAGCCATCAGCTCGCGGCGGTGGGGAACCCGAGCATCTTTATAACCTCGATTCTCCCGCACTTTGGAGTGTGGTTGCCAGAGAAACCAAGCTGATCTATCAATACAGCAGCACGCAGGCCAGCCTTCTCGTGAGGGATCCATTTTGCCTTTGTTATTTGCTTTTCCTCACAAAAGCAGCACGTCTACTTTTCTCAACCATGCAACAAAAAGAAAATACCTTTAGTGCAGCCCTTGAGCTTTCAGGGACGCCGTTGCCGTACTTCCCTGAGATGATCCCACAGGCTAGTGGAGACCACGTCATTGCTCCGACCCCTGCAGAGAAAACAGAGAAGGAGATTTTAGGGGACTGGGGGAAATCAGTTGTATCAAAAATAGGACTTTCAGTTAAAAAATAAAAGCAAAACAATTGCTGCCTGTTTCTATTGCTGCTGGCAGTGACGTTCAGTTGGTGTCTTCCAGGAAGATGCTGCTGATGCCCTTAAGGGGCACTGACTAGCTTATTCATCCAAAACCTTATCGTGAGAGCCTCCAGCCCCATCCTGGCTCCTGCTGCAGCAAAGTACCTGAACTCCTGAGCAGGTATCTCCTACACCCGTCCTGCCTTACACCATCACATCCTTCCTGCGTTGGCCCTGCTTGGCAGGGGCACCAGCTCCCACCCGGCCCCTCTCAGCCTGGCCCTCAGCGCAGCTGCCCTGGACACCCCGGCAGGAGATGCGCAAGGAGGTGTCAGTGTCTTCCGATGCCGGGGACAGGTGGCACCCGCACGGTCCATGGCAGTCTCAAAGAGTAAGAAGCAGCTGTGGCAATTAACACCTGTTTCTATGAGAGGCACGATAAGCCGGTTTTTCTTTCGGGTCATGAGATAGATACTTGTCTGTCCCCTTCAGACCCAGGGAAGGAGAACGCTGTTCTCGTGTAGAGCCCCAGGTCAGCCTGCTCTGTTTCTTTCTGCAAATGAAAGAGCCGAAAGGCACGGCAGTCTCAGTCTCACCGATTTTGTGATATAATTCCGGCAGCTGAACCTCCACTTTCTCTCTTTGGAAGAGATGGTATTCAGCTTGCTCACACACAGGTGGTATCATGTTAAACTGCCTGGCTACAGAGTAGGCTTCCTGGAGAAAAGAAATCAGTAGATAAAATACCTCATTAAGTAAAAGCATCTTGCGGGACACAACCTACCAGCCGACACTCCTTAGGCATGCAGGGGCCAACGGACTCATTTCGCTACCCCTTAGCAAGGCCACGCACATCCCTCCGAGCGCTGCCATTCCAAGGCAAAAACGCAGCCGCATCCCTGGCCGCCCTGCTTCCCCGCTGCCCCTGCGCCCGCCGCAGCAGGGTACGTGTCCACCTCCCGCCTCCTCCAGCCCAAAGCTGCTTCAGCGCCAACGCAGCGACAAGCCAAACAACTTCCCAGCTGAGATGGTTGGTGCCGAGCTTGTTCATCATGTTTCGACCCCGCCATGAGAAGCAGGGACCAGCAGGATGCTCCTGGCATCTCGTAGAATGACAGAATGGTTTGGGTTGGAAGGGACCTTTAAAGGTCATCTAGTCCAACCCCCCTGCTATGAGCAGGGACATCTTCCACTAGATCAGGTTGCTCAGAGCCCCATCCAACCTGGCCTTGAATGTTTCCAGGGTTGGAGCATCCACAACCTCTCTGGGCAACAACAAATGCTTCTATCCCATCTGCACCTCTAGATGTGAGATTTTCAGAGCGGTGCCGCCCACGGGGGATTCTCCCCTGCGTGGGGACCGTTCCCACCGCAGCAGTAGCTCCGACAGTCCCGCGGGTCATGGACCTGCTGCCGGGAGCCACATCTGAAACGGGGCATCACCGGGGCACAGCCATCAAACAGGAGCTTTACCAAAAGTCTTGAAGTCAGCCGAATAAAACCAAAATGAAACAAACCCCAAGTAAATCAGCCAAGACACCCAAACCCCCAGATCAGCCCATCTTCTAATTAACACTGGACTCATTCCAGAACAGGTTTTAAAATTATTTTAGGTGAAAAGATGCTGGATGGAGTAGAATGCAAACATCCCCAGCTCAGCCACCCGCTTGTGGTTCAGGTCCCCGCGTGGCTTTTCAGCAGACTCGGCAGCCTGGATGGAGAATTGCCAAGTGTCAACGCTTTCCTAAAAATCAATTTTACCATGATCTCCATAGCACTCCAGCGTGACGTTCCCCAGTACATCGCCATGCCTTGATTTATTACATGTGTCATCGCTCGGACAATTTCTAAAGGAGGGGAAAAAAGAAGTATGAGAACTGCACAGAGGCCAATTTTTCAGCACCAAATCCTCCCAAAGCCACTTATAAATGCCAAGTCCGCTGACAAGCTTGAGCAGCTTTGCATTAACGACTGCTTCTGCTGTGTTCTCTTGCTCGAGCATAGATGAAAAAGCATTGACAGTGTGAATGTAAAGACATTTATCTGGCAGTTGTTTAAAAACTGCTTTTACCAAATGGCCATTGCCTACCACTGCCTTATGATAATATCTCTTTTAAAATTTAACACAAGAGGGCAGCACAGTCGAAAAATAAACTGAAAGATAAATCCAATTCCTTTTAAAATTTGTTTACTAAAAGCATATATCTGGTCCTGCTTCTTTTTTGCTAGGAATATCAGGATGCTGGGAATAAAGTTGCCAAACTGGATGATTGAACCCCGCTCCGCCGAGGGCCCTGCCGCCCATGGGAGGAGCAGGCGGCACCTCTGCAAAACCTGGCACAGCTCCTTAGCGCAGCAGTCCCACGGTCCTCATTTCTCCTTAAGACGATGGAAGCCTGCAAGGCTACATGCACCAGGGCAGGATCTTTAATTTCCACCCATCACACCCCTGCTGAGCAGCCCTGTCTTCTTTGGGGGGGGGAAGCCATCATAAACTTTAGCTTGCAAGAAAAGGAGAAAAAAATTGTCTATCCCTCATGGTTGCCCAGGAGGTTACAGAGCCTAGTAGGATGCCTCGTTAACGCTGTAAAGAAAATAGCCCCTGCTTACTGTTTGCAACTCATTTGTAAGGCTGATTTCTCCCTGGGAGCAGCCTGCTGGGTACGCAGCGTGGCGGGGAGCCCAGGCAGCGCCCATCACATCGCCGTTGCAGAGCAGCAGGGTCCCCGGAATCGAGCGGGGTCCCCAGGGCGCAGCATCCGTGAGAGCATAAATAACTGCCCCGGCTGCAGTCATAAACTCATATTTCTTACTGAGCTTTGGCACTCCCTGCAGCGGCTGCCGGGGTACTGGCACTACACTGGCCGCTAACAGCACATCATTTAAATGGACAAAAATGGGCTAAACTCGCTCTGCGAGGCAAAAGAAACTGGTCCTTAGTCACCACTCCCAGTGCCGCACAAGGCACCTCGCAGCCAGCAGGTGCTGCCACATCTCAGTGCGCTTTTCCCGTGGGAAAGCAGCAAGGAACCGATGCTCTAGACCTATACCATGAATTTCTGACCCATCAAACTATGGTGAGATGACTCTGCTCGGACACAGGGCTGCAAGGAGAAGCCCTGTGTGCTCATGACGTCCCTGCCATTACTTGGACAATGACTCTGGGCATCTCTGTCTCAAGATCAAGATGAGCTGCCTTTTATATCATGAAGATTCTCATCCTATTTATGGGGAAAAAAAAAAAGAAAAAGAAAAAAAAAGGAGCTTGGCAGAGGGGTGATTACACTGCCAATCTTGACGTTATTGTGAGATTCCTTCTGCTGGAGGCGACAAGCAGCTAAAGATGATGAAGTCTCCAATTATAACCTCAGAGGGCTGTACAAGAGACACCATGCCTCTTGCGCCGGGCTTCTGCCATCCCACTGAAAAGGGACATTTCCTCTCGAGGGAAACGTTGGCTTGAGAAGTTTTTTCCCCCGATGAAGAGTAGAATTCAGATGCCAGATATTATTTTGGTTTTTTAAATTCTTCTTCATTTTGGCCAAAGCCACGCTTTTCTCTATTTCCAAGCATTTTATTCTTGGGCATGTACTTGTCCAACAAAATGCCCCGTTATCAAGCAGCGACCCTGCTACCCGCAGGCATGCTGCGTGCGATGGGCAGGGGTACGGCAGTCCCTCCCTCCTCGGCAGCACTGGCTTCTCACTGGGTTTAGTTTTCTATTTTTTGCTGCACTACCATTTAGGAATTTAGATAAGCAGTTCATCATATGCCTCTTACACATTTCAGTCCATGAGTGTTTTCATTTCTCCCACCTCTACTCCTTTCAAGAAAAACTGAAGTCAACTCAGAAAATATATATACATCTCTTGTTTACCAGAGCCTGCTCCCATGGGTACGGCGATGGGATGCTTTGTGAAGAGCACATGCCTGGATCGCTCGGTCTGCCAGCTGGATGGCACAAATGGCATCACTTAAGAAGGGGAGATTTATTTTTAAATATAAATGAATGCTTCAAAACCTGGAAAACAGCCTCCAGCAGCATAATAATAATAATAATTGTGAAGTGACTTAAAGTTCCCTGATAGGAACCGTGTCACCTTCCCTCCCCGCTTGCCAGGGCTGCGGGCGGGCTGGGGGCTGGCTGTGCAGCACCGTGACATTGGGGGGGGTCTCACCAGGGGACCCCGGGGTCCCTCCTTCCCCGCAGCCGGAGGTGCCCTCCTCATCTGCTGGAAAAGCTGCTTGGGATGAAAAAACCAGCACCTGCTAGCGCAGCTGGGGGATCAGATCTCCAGCCCGGCTAACGAGGCACGAGGCTCGCAGAAAGTCAGGAGAAGCACAGACCCATCCCACCGCCCATCTCCCGAGGCCCCTGTTCGGGGGGACCGCGCGATGGCAGAGCCGCCCAGGGCAGGATCACCCCACGGATGGCCGACCCCAGCCAGGGCAGCCCCTCGTCCTGCCTGCCCCGGGGCCAGGAGGGACACGGCTGTCCTGGCCAGGGACCTGCCTGGGCCTGACCGCAGGGGTGTGCAAAGAGCTTTGCGCAGGGTACTCATCTCCAGAAGTTCCCCGAAGCTAATATTGCATTGCTTTTACAATGAAAAGCTTTTTTAGTTTGCTCTGAGGCTTTTAAGAAAGGTAAATACATTTCTGATTTTTAGATTAAGCAAGCTTTGCCTGCCGCTTTGGGGACCAGAGTCACCTACAATAAAGAAATCTGTATTAAATGCTCATCTTCTTTTATTAGCTCTCCGATACCCACGCCTCCTAAGGCAGCCTGAGCTGGTCCGTGAGCAGCCTGGGGGAGCGGGAGGTGATTCTGCTCCAGCTGGGGTGGGCCAGGTGAGTAATTCTAAATGGCTGATCCATCGCCTGCTGATGCCCACAGACACACACACACATCGCAGCAGATGGAGGACCCCCAGCGACAGCAGAGAAACCTCACCTGCCTGCGTGCAGCAAGCGCAGAAAACAAAATGAACATCCAAAGTTTATCCTTTGATTTACTTGGCTCTACCTCACCGTGTACAACCACACTGTTTGCTCGAGCAGGACCCTCACGTGTTAGCCTGAGCAGCACAAGCAGGGAACGTTTTAAGGTTACCTACAGATCGCTCTCCAGCAGCTATTTGCTCGTGAGAAAAGCATAGGCACGTAAGGAGGTGGAGCGGGGATTGCATGTCTTGTGAAGGTAGCTCAGCACTTACTGTGCGTGCCAGATAGCGCAGAACCGACAGATGGTTCAACAGATGCTCTGAGATAGAAGTGGCTTAGTAGGTGAACCATAAAAAAAAGCATGAAGTACATAGAAAGAATCAACACCACACCATTCATAATAAAAATGTCCCTTTTTTCACCCTGCTCAAAATCTCACCAAGCACCACAGTTTATACCTTATTGCCAAGCTCCAGCGCTGCTAGCAGTATCTGTAGCATCTTAAAAGCTGCAAACACCCGAGATCAGCTGTGCTGCGCGGGCACGGGAAATACACTCAGCACTGCCTCATTAGGCGACAACTGACTGAGCAGAGAGGTCATTTCTCCCTCCGAGATACAACATGTCATCTTCCTTGACCTCATCAGCTACTGCAAAAGCTGCACTGGTCCTAAAATCCCAGGCCAGTTCCCTGAACCCATAGCTGCTGGCACTGGCCGGCCGGGCCAGCGGTACTGATATCCATCCAAGGTCCGTGGCAGGTCGCACAGCCCCGCGGTCGTTAAGAAAACAGGCGTCACGACCACCGAAAGTCAAGGCAGGAGCTTCGAAGGGGCCTGTCAAGCTCCAGGTCTGTTTGATTTACATGTACTCGTCTACGACAGCTTCTGCAGCCTGCGAGTCTTTCTTCTTGCTATTTTTTATTTAGCTGTGAAGCTAATCTTCTGCCACAGTGTGAATGGTTGCGTTAACTCCGATGGGAAAAGAGAAGGAATGGGAACTGGTGCCCATTAAATAGGGCACTAACCCCAAAACACACTGATGAAGGTTCCTGGAGAACTGGGCTACACCACCGTGTACCAAACACACGCATACGCCTATCAGCAACCGTGAAACATAATTAAAGCGCACAGACAGTCACGGATCTTGCAAGTTCCTAAATCCGTTCCCTGAATTTCCACCAGGACCAAGGGGCGGGCGGCTGCGGTGCTGAGGCTGAGCCCAGCCCCGGGCAGAGCATCGCTGCTCCCCGTGCCCGGGGGGGGGGGGTCCCGTTCTCGCACGGCCCCTCGGCCGAGCCCACCCGAGACTCGGCTTGTGCTGCTCAGGCGCTTGCGGCAGGGAACCCTAAAGCTTGCCAATTCTTTCTTGTTTCTGACCGTGCACTGGGTCGCACCGTGGTTTTAGTACCGGGAGAAGTACGTGCCATGCGGGCAGCCCAGGGCACAGGGACGAGGATGGGGACGGCAGCCCTGGCACGCTCCCCTCTCCAGAGCTGACCGCACCAGGGTAGGGATAGACCGGTTTCATTTGACACAAAGAAGACCTGCCTTAAATGCCAACACAAATCCACTTTATATGAAGGAATCAGGAAAAGGAAATAAAAAACCAAACAATGTTAAAGCCACCGCTGGGACATAAAGGAAACTTCAATTTCCTTCCAAGAGATACAAATTCATTTCACTGGAGTGTAAGTATATGGGGCGCCAGGATATCACGAATGAGGTATTTCATATTTAAGCTGCCGCACCTGAATATTTAATAAAAAATTGTTTTTCATTTCCTACCGTCATCGGTCTAAGCCTGTAAGCCAGGATCAGTCACATGAAAACCTTTAATTCAAGCTTCCACTAACCTTCCATGGGGGTATTATTATCTGGCCGGTTGGCGAAGACGACGTCCACGTACTCCAGCTGCAGCCTCTGGAGAGAAGCCTTTAGCCCTGGAAGCAGCAAAGCAGAGACAAGAACCTGCACGGTCAGAGTGAGGCAGGAGTGCGGCCGCACAGAGCTGACAGGTACAAAACGGCGCCACATTAGGGCTAAAATAGAGCTCGTTGTATTTATAGACATATGTATAATATATCCATACTCACAACCACATAACACAGGAGAAGGATGCTGCATAATGTTGTCCCGTATCTATGCAGCCATATTAAGAAGAAAACACTGGTTTGGCCACATGCAGAGTCCCCCCCTTCCATGAGAATTTGCTTTTATCTTTTAACTATGCTGAGATTTGGATTGGAACAGACTCCGGTTACCAAGCGTGTCCATAGCCAGCCTGTCAGGGACTGGCTTCAACGCTCCGCTTCTGTTCAGCGTTTATTTATTTAATCTAAATTATATCACAGAGCCTTTCTGTGCAAGCCCAGGGGCACGGCACCTGGGTGCTGTCCCACCTAACGAAGCCCTGCCCCACGGGAGCCTTCCAGAAATGCAAGCCCGGGTGGGAGGATGGTGGCACTCGGTTAGGTATGTTACGGTGAGCAGATAAAGCACCACGGAGGGCTTCACCCTCTCTGCAGGGTAAGCAAGCTGCGCCCACCAATGCATTGCACAGGGCAGAAAGAGTTTTGCAGAGCAAGACGAGGCACTGTTCAGCAGCGACAGTCCAGGACTGCCCAGGCTTCAACAGTTTTTCTCTGAGGATCTGATGGGAGATGGCATCAAAAGCCTACATATATATATATAAAATGTGTGTGTGTGTGTGTGTGTGTGTGAGAGAGAGAAGAGGATTTCTAACACTTATTTTCTATGAATCTTCCCAGGAACAAAATGTTTTTATGAATGTTCATGAAGAATGAGCCAAAATAGAGCAGTCTGAATATGTTCACTGAATTTTGGGATGAAAAAAATGGCCATTTTTGCCAAATGTATTTATAGAAAATAGCTAACGTTGACCTTAACATTAGTTGCTAAGTGTTCCGTGAAGTTATTTCAACTGCTGCCAGTATTTTTCTATCATTTCATGAAGTGGCTCCACAAGAAACGGAAAATGAATGGGTTTGGACTGCCTGTGAAACGGCTGCAACTTCCCCCAGTGCCTCTGGGTCTAGTTCCACCAACGGCCAGGACACCACCTCATGGCGGGGGGGGTATTCAAATGAAAGTTCAATAACATGTTGCTAAAAAAAAAAACAAAACAAAACTTTCTCCAGCATTACCTTAATATGAAAGTCATATCCTAACATAGCTGAATTCTGCAAATACTAAATAATGAAAACTACCCAGGACAATCACAGACGTACGAGCTGGTTACTATGAGGGAAAACCGACTGTGCTCCAGTGATGCTCCTCATCACCAAGACATAGCTCCTTTGAGACGGAAGATGACCAAATCTGTAGCCCAGGGAGGAGGCTGCCCTGCTCCCCCAGTTTGCTGATGCCCACGTTCATCCCACCTCACCCTCGTAGGACGGTATTAGCCAGGGTGTGGTGCGGGTGGCGGTGACATCCCGGGCAAGGGGTGGATAATACAAAAACCGTAATAATATTTTCCATATAATCTATGTCCTAATGTATACAGAATAAATCCTGGTTGTTGACAAATGGGCCATTGCAGATTCAGGTGACAAAACGTGCAAATGGCCAAATGCAAGTTAAAGGTGCCATTTCCAGCAGGCAAACCCGATTTTCTGCAGACGGATGCTACCTGCTGATAAGCAAAGACCAAAGCACACCTCCCGCCTATTCTGCAGCCGAACTGTGAACAGGCTGGTCCCCCCCCCCCGCACCATCAAACCGCCGACACCACGGCACACTAGTAATGTAGATGAGCCTGAAGTTTTCTTTCCTAATTTGTCTTGACAGCAAACATTAGCTTAACCAACCACCACTGTAAACAATCAGGACTTATCTCATAAATCAAAGCGGAGGCTAATTACCCCAGCATACCCAGCGCAATAAAGAAAATCACTTTTCGTTGCTGCAGCCGTTGCGGCGTGTTGGTTTACGGAGGGTGCTGCTCCCCTGGGGCTTCAGCCCTGCATTACCCAGGCTGGCATTGCAAGCACAGGTACCAAGCCTGATGCTGCCCTTCTGCCCCGAAGGCTCCCTGGTCCCCGAGGAGCCGGACACCCCCAGGAATTCCCTTCCACGCCTTTACGCAGCTTTTCTCCAAACCCATGCTATTTTCACTCCGGATTTTAGGCAGAAGACGGATCCAGGCCCCCATGCTGCTGGCTACTTTTCTGGGTCGGGGATCCGCTCCTGACCTGCATGGAGAGGGGCCTGTCGGCCCCAGGGTCCTCCTGGGGGGTTTGGGGGGGTCTGCTCCAGCCCCTGTCAGGAGCCAGCCCAGGCTGGCACATCTCACTGGGACAAGCTCGTGCCTGACACTGCTGATCCTTAATATGACAAAACGGGTCTTTTTTTGGGCCCTGCTTTGTTCGTGTCCCGCATGTAAAATCCTGTGCAAGTTATAATTATGCCCATGGCCACTGCACCTGGGTGCTTGACCCGGCACCCAACAGCCCTCCGGAAAGAGCCAGATTGGGTGAACCACGTTCATCCATACAGAGAAACATACGTGCTCTCACTCCCTCTCCAAAAACAATGCATCCGAGAGGACAAAAAAAGCAATTGGAAGGAAGATGAGGAGCATGCGTTAGACCCAGCAGAGACCTGGGTGAATAGATCCCGCTGGATGAGTAAGGCAGCGCCCGGCATCACTCAGCGGGATGCGGGACCGGGTGCAAGGAAGGAGCTGGGCGAGGGAACGTACAACAAAATTGAGCACCTGAGAAGAACCAACACCGAGAGCAACCCACAGCCCTCCCCAGCCGGCTGCTCGGCGGATGGGACCTGGCACCTCTCCAGAGGCTATTTCTGCAGGCTGACATCACGCCCCGCGTCCTCGTCCCCCCCTGCTCCGCCAAGCGAGCCCACGCAACCCCGGCCACGTCTGCCGACCGCCCCGGCCCCTCCGCAAAACAGCCGGGGGGGATCAGCGGAGCAGCTCCAGACCCACCGAGCCTTCCTGCCTCCTGTCGTCTCACGGCACTCGGGATCGGGGCCGTTCTTGAGGACAGCAGTGCAAAGCTGCTGGGAACCCGCGTGAGGCAGCAAGCGATGAAACCCCGGCATGGCAAACCCCGCTTGCTGCAGGTAAGTGATAAATCTGCAAGCGACGCACACACAGCTGGCCAAGGACAACACACTTGCTTATTATAGCAAAAACCCAAAAGGTTATTGCTGCATAGAGGTGTGGCAGAGAAGGCTGCTTGTGTGCAACGCGTTTGCTCACACTTTTTGAGAAAAGCCAGAATAATCCTTCGGTGAGTTTTGGGCACTTCACAGCCAAGCTTGGGAACTGCCCTGCACGGGGCTGGCACGGAGGAGCAGTGGGCGCCGGGGTCAAGCAGACCTGGCCCATGGGAGAGCGATCGCCCTGGGGTCCGGCTGGTTGCATCCCACCGTGCCCATGCCGGGGCAGTCGGGCACGGCCAGACCCCCCGCCCCGTGCAACATGTACCTTCGATGATGTGTTTTCTCGAAAGCCCTCTTTCCGTTTCAGCTCTGCAAAGGAAAAACAGGTACACGGGGGTTAGAGATCTGAGGTGCTAACAATCGGGGAGCGCTAATTTTGTATTCTGGTTTAAACGTCCCACAAATGAAGTTACAACTCATACAACAGAGAGACCCCCAACTTCATTTGGGTTCCCGGTCTCAAAGACAACAGCACCTGGGATGAGTAATGCCGCCGTTAATTTAACGTGACAACAACCCTGCTATGGGTATTGCCTGACTGTGGAGCTACCGTCAGACATTTCTAAGCGGAGGGGTAGGGATGCTGGCGGGGCTACTGGGGCCAGGCAGCACGGGGACGGAGCTGTACCCCGGCTGACCACCCAGTACTGAGGCTTCATCGACATCGTCTGCAATTTCGGAGCAAGGCAGCCTTCACCCTGCTAGTTCCAGCTCCCGGAGCCGCAGGGATGCTCGGGGCAGGAGCGCACCCGGCACGGCACCCCAGCCTCTGCTGGGGGCTGCCGCCCCTGCCAAGCTCCGACTCCTTCAAAGACTTGGTAAAATGAGGAGAAAGAAAATGACAGCAACAACCCGCCCCCCCAAGTTGCTATTAATCTCCACCGGGTTGTACGGCTGTAAAAGGGAAAAGCACGCAGCAGCAAACGCCAGGACGAGTAACTGTGAGACTTACTTTCCACCCCAGTACAGTTTCGTTGTTATGACCAGACTGGACCTCCTGCAAACAGAATAGAAAAATTATTATCGCTAAAAAAATTATAAGTAACCAAGCAGATGCTGCTTATCGACAAGCGGCAGTACTCTGGCTTCCCGCGGCGGCGGCCGTGCCTGGTTTCGCAGCCCTGGGCTCAGAACGGGTGTTCGCACATCACTATAATCCTTCTTACAACAAGCCACTTCTCCTCCCACGCTCAGGTCTGCTGCAGGCAGGGAGTGACCAGAGGCTGGTGGCTGGAAACCGAAGCTAATTCAAGTGAATTGACCAAAAAAAAGGTACATATTTAATTATGGAGTAAGCAATCTCCAGAGCCCTTAACCAAGAGCTACAGCGCTATTCCCTCCTGGCATCCAAGTCCAGTGCTTCTCGTTATCGTGCAGTATTCCCAGAGTTATTAAAACTCCAAGAGTGATACATTCACTGAATTAATCTATAAATTCCCGTGTGATAGTAAATCAAAGATTTATCATTCGCAAACTACCTTGCTGCATTACTGTACGCGCACAACACAATTTCTCCAGCTTTTGCTAGACTTATCTTTTTTTCTTCCCCGGTGTCCAGGATATTTCTTACTGAATAATCATCCCCCTAACACAGGGGATACTGATTTTGGAGAGAGCACCGCCAGAACCCATTCTCCAGTTGAAGGCTGAATATGACACACAGGGAAGGTCTTTAAAGATTATGTAAATGCTCTTAAAACTACACAACATATGCTAATGTGCATCATTTAAATTAGGTATCATCTCCTACCAGGCTACCCAAGATGAAGGCCCATCACAGCTTTGCATTCTTAATACACGGCCTTGTGTACCAGGTAAGGATGCCAATACTCAAATCGTCTGTCTTGATACACCGTGCACGTCAGTGATGATGGATATGCTCAGAAGTTGCGTTAACTGCCACGCAGAGACGACGGTCTCGTGCAGCACCGCAGGCTGTCGATCGCAGCCTCATGAAGCCAGCGCGCGCTCCCAAAAAGCCAGGAGAGCATTTTTATTTGGCACTTGAAAGGTCTGGCTGCCACAGGAGCCCTGGCTGGCTGCTCTGCGCGTGACCGTTGCGCACGCAAGCCCCCGGCACCGCCTGGAAACAGCAGCACTGGCTCCTGGGCCAGCATCACCTAACACGCATCATTTTTAAAAACCAGAAGGATTCTCCTACGCCCAAGGGTCCCGCTCGTTTGCAGGTGGCAGGGAGCACCGTCCGGCGGTACAGTACCTCCAGCCCTTCTTCTTCAGGATGTTCCCCAGGATGACCTCAGCCCTGCGCAAGAGAGAGAGCCCCGCGTGAGGGGGGACAGGAGGATGCTCGATGCCAGGTACCCTGTCGCAGTTGCCGTCTACCCCGGCTCCCCCGGCCGGTGCCACCCAGAGGCCAGCCTGCAACACCCCTCTCGGCTGCGCAGCTCTCCCCTCCCCGGGTGACGGTGACCCAGCACCGGCTGCGACGGGGCGGGCAGACAGCCCCATCGCAGGGGACGGTCCCCTCCATCGGCACAAAGCCTTGTCCACGCGCTCCGGCAGGGACAGCCCTCCGCCCCCGTGCCCTACGTCTGCTTGAACCTGTTCTGGGAAGGCAGAGCCACTTGGTCCCCCCACACCAGGGAAGCAATATCCCAGTCCACCTTTTACACTAAATACAAAGCTATATAAATCAGCCAAAGTCAAATATATTATGGACAGATACTTTTTTTTTCCCCCTAATTCTGCAGTGACACAAAGAGCATTAGCTCTGCTGCAGCCAGAGCGGTTCCCCACGCCGGGATCTGCGCCTGGGAGCTGTCACTGGCACAGGCCATTCATCACCATTACGATGACTTTTCATTTATTCAGGAATGACTTTTCATTTATTCAGGACATTTCTCTCCCTGTGCCAACAGCAAGCAGCACGAGGCCATACTTTTCAGTCTCCAGTTGGGTACAAGAGCTTTTGGTTTAGTTTTTTTGTTTGATTTTTTTTTTGTTGTGGTTGGTGGGTTTTTTTAAAGAGTGCTCCAAATAGAAAGGTTTTTCTGGCCCCCCTTAGGGAGCAGGGGGCTTCCCAAGCACGAGTGACCGTGACACAGGGAGGAGCAGAGCCAGGCGGAGGGACCCCAGGGAAGCGGAGCGGGACGCTGGGCACTCACTTGCCGGCCGCGTACACCTCGGCCGTGTCGAACAGGTTGACGCCGCTCTCGTAGGCGATGGTCATCAGCTGCTCGGCCACCTCGGGGAAGCAGAGATGGAGAGGTGAGGGGTGGCAGATCACATCCCGAGCCGGGAAAAGCCCCTGAAGGCTCAGCAAAGGGGCTTCAGCAGGGCCGGGAGGGGTGTTAGCATCCCCTGCCCGGGTGGCGAGACCCTTCGTCAGGGCACCCAGGGGTTCACGTGCTGGCCTGAGAAGCGCCAAAACACGGATTTACATCGACTTCCCTTTGACTCATCCTGGGAGGAATTAATCTCTTCTCATAGGAACTTCCTAATAGGAAAGCGGCCAAGAATTTAATAGGGTTATAGAAGATAGTCTGCAAATCTGTGGAGTTTTATACAGAAAGGATATTTCCATGGTAAGACTTTGATTTTTTTTGGCTACCCGACAAGCTGTCCTGCAGTTCTCCAGATGACCTCACGGGGTATTTAAACAGCTGAAGGTCATTTCATGTGATCCCCATTAGAGTCCTGGGACTCCCACTACTCCCTGGGGGGACTGTGCACCCCGAGGGGGCTGGCAGCTCCCAAGCGGGGCAGGTGCCCAGCCAGGGCACCCACACATGGCCAACGTCCTTAGGGTGGGCATCCCTCAAGGACAGGGCTGCGTTTCAGTCCTCCTTTTCCATGCATGAACACTTTGCATTGACTTATTCTAAGCAAGGAGGGCTGGAGAGCCAGGGAGCAAATTTATAATCGACCCAAGTTGTCTCGCTTCAGCCTGCAACGCCAAGAAAGAGGAAGGAACTCCGTGATCTGCCATCAGCAGAAGAAATACCGCCAAAGATCAAGTGACTTAAAAAACAAAAAACCTTTTTGTTCAGAATCCTGGGCTGTTTTCCTTCCACCAAAGTTATTTTGGGGTTTCTCTCATGTACTAGAGGGAAGGCAGCTGGGAGGTTGCATCTCCTCTTGATGGGTCCGCAGCGTACCTGAGACGGAGGGAAACCCACATGCTGCCCAGCACTTGGGAGGATTATTAACCGAGATTAAAAGCCATCTGGTACAGGCAAGAGTGCATAGGAAACCCAAGCTCATTTTCATTAGTTTCATCTTATTATGTAAAAAAGAAATCATCAAGCAGCTCCTTGTAAGCTGAGCCCCTGCCTGTATTTATGACTGTTGCTGGTTACATACATGATGCAAAAATAGTTTCCAATTTCTGCTCCAGGAATGGTGCCACTACCGATGGTAAGGAGGAAATATCGCTCCAAACAGCACAGAAAAGAAGATCCCTTTAACGGATAGATGGGGTGTTTATTACAGTTGATCTCTGGAAATGTCAGATTCATTAAGGTTTTTTTTGTAGAAGCAGCGCAAGCTTTGTATTGCTTTGCATAGTAACTCTCTGCCATTGCCTTGAACAGAAACGGGTTCCTCTGATTTCGGTAGCCATGGTTTCATTTAAAAATACCTCATATTGGTTTTTACTTCATTGCATTACACTTACGCCAAGCGTTACTTACCTCGTCTGAGATTTGACCTCCAAAAGTGACCCATGTCCCTAAAAAGAACAAAATAAGCTGTTACTACAGGAGGTTTTTGCCGACAAAAAACTCACACTACCAAAATTCAGGCTCCTTGGGATTAAAGAGGTTTAAAATGAGGTTAACTGGCTCAGAGGCTGCTGCATCCCCGAGCAAGAGCTCCTGCAGCTGGGCAGGAGGGGGGCAGGCACCAGAGACCCCTCTCCTGGGGCGGGGGGACAGCGGGGACGGGCGTATGGCCCCAGGACTGGCACGTGAACCCGCTCAGGGAAGCACCGGTAGGATGCTGTGCTGCCAAAATACACAGTTTTATTGAAATCTGAAGCTCTTTGCAAAACTGAGTTTGTTTTCCAAAGCTTCAATTTGACAAATTGGAAAAAATTTATGATGCTGCCGAAACATGTCATTTGGGGGAGGAAACTCTTCCTAAATTTGTGCTTCAGCATTTAGCATCATACAAGTTAAAATTAGATAAAAAAAAAAAAAAAAAGTATTTCTATTGACATGAGGTATTTAAAACCCAAAGTGACTTTTCTCCAGGACCTTTTCCAAAAAGCCAATGTCAGACACCAGCACAGCCGATGAGCAGCGCTTTCGCTAGCTGGCTCAAAAAGTAGCTGTAGTTTAGACTCAGTTGCACTCTGGTCTACTATGAGGAAAAAGTTAGGGCATTAGTTCTTTATGACCACTGCTTAAAAAAAAAAAAAAAAAGAAAAAAAAGAAATCCTGTGGTGGAAACAGCGTGTGGATTTAATTGGATATTCCTAAGCTATAGGAATTATTTCCTATAGATATTTTAGATGTGTGTATATATACATTAGGAATACGTATTTGCTAAGCCACTGGAAGCAAGAGAGGGCAGTGAGCTGGGGAAGCGCCAGGCCCCATATGGGACACTGATCAGACAGCACGTCCTCACCCTGGCAGACATAGCTCCTGTCCTACTTCTCTGACCTTACAAAACACCCCACGGAAAGCGATGCTGAGACACAAGAGAGGAGGCTGCGACATCACCTGTGCCTTTTGCCAGCTTGTCACGACGTCACTTTGATCTACAACACAACTTTTCCCCGCGCTTTTCAAGACCGGCACGCCAGCTACGTATAAAACTACACGTTACTCTCATAATGGATGGGTCAAAGCTCACGCAAAACTCTCCAGAATTTCAAATTCTGCCCTATATTGTCCCTCCATAAGGAGGGCAGAGGGGTTCAGACCTTGAGCTGGAAAATTCAATGCAGTTTGGGCAAGACGGAGGAGAGACCGCGGTGCCAGGGAGGGGTCGAGCTCTGCTGCTGCTAAGGGGGAAAAAAATTAAATGCTCCCTGCCTGCTGGCACTTGCAAAGGGCCTGGTGCAATAGATACGTAAGCGCTCCCACACCTTCATTAAAAATGTATTGGTTAGCTCATTGCTCACAGCCAGCGTGGAAGATGAACCTTGAGCAGGAGTCAGAAAGCAAGGAGCGTGCCTGCTGCTAACGCTCGAGCTGCTTTGATCAGTCCCTGGTTAGAAACAAAACAGAGTCGGCTCCGTTAGGAGAATCTTGCTCTCTGTCTCTCAGAAAAGGTCAATCCGAATTTATTTTATACATCAGGTTTCTCCGAGTACAAAAAAAGTTATTTTTAAAGACACATGTTTATGGTGTATTTAGACCGAAACTCTGGATTTCCCGCAGAACCAAGCTTTCACAGATCAAAATGGTGTAGCACAGCTAATGCTACCAAAATAAAAAGAATGAGCAAAGAGCACAGATATTTCTAACTAATTTTGCATTTACTTCTGCTCCTTATGAGGGCAATAATCAGGCGACAGCAGCACCCGCCGAGCCCAGAGCTGCCCCAGCAGCGGGAGCCACCCCCCTGCCCCTGCTACGCCTTGCTGGTTATAGACCTCTGGAAAGGTACTTGCTCTTATTGTTGGAGTGAAACGCTCTGGTCCCGCGCAAGTAAGATAAAAAGGGAAAATACGTTTCAGTTTATCACTAAGCTTCTTTATGCAGATAAAAAAAAAAAAAACAACTGAAGCCTGATTTCCATGTTAAAGCTTCAGAAGTGTTATTTTTATAGGAATATATTAAAATGCATTTCGACTGAAAAATGGGTTGAGACTGTTTATCCCAAAGTGATTTTTTTTTTTTGCTTAAGTATGCATACAGGTCCCCAGCACAGGTGAGAAGAAAAGGAATTACTTGTACACCCTGTGGATCACCCATCCTCTCTCGAATTTACGTGACTACGACGTGACGACACGAACCGTGCCCCGCAGAGCGTAACGGAGAGGCAAAATGCTCAAGTGTTTGGGCGCACGGAGAGCAGCCTGAGAGCTGGCAATGGCTCACGTAAGAACAACGAGCACTTTCTCTCTTTAAATATCAGTAGTAAATAAAAGCAATACTGGGTACACCTGCCCTGGGTGTACTGGGTACACCGTGCTCCCAGACCCCAGCTGGGGGCATGTGAGGGGCCCGGGACTCTGAAGAGCGAGCACCATCGGGACCACATGGGTGGGGAATCCTTGGGGTATTTTTTTAACTTGGTAATTGCAAAAAGAAAGCAGGGAGGTGAGTCTTTGCTCAGCAAGGTGACCGCTAAAGCATCAGGTGCGCTCGGGAAAGCGAGATGCTCTGGTACGGTCCCGGCCAGAGCCGGGAGCAGGGGAGGCAGCACACAAATCCCCCGGCCACGACCACCCCCGGGCAGTCGGTGTGGGTGGTGGTGGGCACCTGCACCCAAAGCAGCCGGGGCAGCTGCGGGGGCTGCGGCACAGCATGGCACCTGCCGCTCCACTGCAATAAAAATTTATT
>VYZV01045891.1:31489-69834 GCA_013401275.1 Pandion haliaetus
AAAAAAAAAATCACTCCAGAAAGCGCAAGGTGCACTTGGCATTTCAAACAACCACCAAGGATGATTCACAACCCCAGCCAACGGGAGTATTTTGGAAGAAAAACACACTAGAGAAAGATTTTTTTTTTTTTTTAAATCATTACTTTTCCCCTTACCAAGTCACTCTCTTTCTCTTGTCTATCCCAATTCACTGCTCACAAACACATGCCCGCCACGACTCAGCGTGGCAGCGGCAGGTAGCCCCTTCTTCTCCTGCCCCTTGCCCTTCGTGTTGTTCTCTTGCATCGGAAAGCAATTTCCCAGCTGGATATCCTCACCTTCAACAGAGGAATTTCTGCATTAAACCCGGGTTTGGCTCCATTTCCATCACATGCCAGAGCCTAGCAAGGTGTGATTATTAGTGGGTTATTTGCTGATGCAAAATTCACCACTCGATAATGTCATTGCCAGCAGATGTGTCACCTCAGCAAGGAAAAAAAAAAAAAAAAAGGTGTTCCTGGCTGGAAGCCAAAGCTTCGCCTCCCTGCCAGTACAGTTTTATCCCTGGCTTGCTGCTGGCGAGCACGATGCCACATGGAGATTTGGCACGTGGCTCTGGTCTGGCACTCGAGCGACCAACAAACGCTCAGCCCTGCACGCTGCGGGTGCCTGGGTGCAAATTCGAGCCCCTGGCTGCCCTCCTGGGCCAGCTGACATTTGGGACTGGGTTTGCAAAAGCTTTTCCCCAGAGCGAAGCACCGAGGGGTGATGGCAGCGGCCGACCCTTTTCTGCTCACAAAACATCTGGGTTTGTACCCACTTGCGAGCACAGGGTATCCCACCGGCAGCTGCAGGAACCGAATTGGATCTGGGGGTTTGGGATGGCTGGTTTCATCCTGCTGCTTGTTTTCTTGGAGTCAGGGCTAATCACCTTGTTGGAGGCTGTCTCAACATTTTCTAAAAATCAACAGGCTGCCTCCTCCACAGGCACAATTCGCTCTGAATTAACTACAAGAAAAACATGACCTTATTTTTCCCCCTACATCGCAATCGCGTTTCCGAGGCAGCATCACGGAAAGGGCCTTGCACCAGCCCGTGCGCTTGCCCAGAGGTTAGACTATTAAGATTCCTCAATTAAAGCCTCACCTGGCTTTAACTTGCCCAAAGGAGGAGGTGAAAGCCCAGGCCGGCCGGGAGCAGGGCTCGGCACCGGGGTGCTGCAGGAGCCGGGTCCTGGGGGAGCTCAGCGCGGCGGAGCGGTCCTGGCTCTGGTGGGAGGTTCAGCCACCCGGGAGCGATGCTCAGGCACCGTCGCAACAACCCTTCCCAGATGTCTTTGCTTGTGAAACGTGCCGCTAACACGTCTGACCTCGTACGCTCGCTCAACGCTTCTCACACTGCGGGCAGCACCCAGCAAATGAATTAATTAAAGAGTGTGAGCTGGGAGAAGCGGGACGTAATTAAAGGGTGCGCGTTGCCTCAGCGCTGTCTGCCTTTGATTCCTGTCCCGCTTCACATTTTTCTCCGCTTACTTCTTCATACTACAGGATGAAGCACACTCCCACCTTGCTGAGATTTTGGAAGGCTTTTAAGGAAGATTGCTGAGCCTTGAAAAACTTTAGTAAACCCTAGATTAGATTTTCATGCTGCAGAGAGTTTAAGGAAACACATTAATCTCTTGGGGAACTGTGAAAGAGAAGCTATTTAGAGAAGTCACGTAAGCCGGCACTCGAAGCAGACACCTGATGGACCCGCGGTGGGAGAGGAGGGCGAGCTGTGCTGCAGAAGAAATACCTGTACGTTCAAGCAAGGGAAGGTGGCAACTGAATTTTGGGCTTTCCAGTTCTCCTCTCCCCTATTCCTCCACACACGGCAAGGGCTGTAGGGCTCACTGCTTCTGGAACAGGCTGGCGCCTGGCTCTAAATTGATGCCCTGCAGCTCTCCCCCAGCCCTGCCCTTGCCCCCTCCTCAGCCCTCACTCATCCCATGCAGCTGCACTTACAAAGGCTCAATATATTTAGATGTCGCTGCAGTTCCACATGCCTGAAATGAAAGGAAAGCTCTGCAAGACGTTTCTTCCTGCTGCTACTTCCTTCCCATCGCTTTTCTCCACCACAACATTAGCTCTTGGTGAAACTGTAAGGACGATAAATAAAACCTCTGCACGGATAAGACGACAACTCCTTTCAAAGCCTGGATCTATTTTAACCAGAAGAGCTCTTCTTGGCGGAATAGGCCTTATTTATATGACTTGTGATAGAGGGTGACTTTCACATTTCACTCTATTTTAAAAATCAAATCTCAAAGCGTGTTGGAAAAAAATGAGCTAACCCCTCGGGCACCTGCCCTGTGAACACAACTGGCGCCAGCTGGGGACGGAGCGGGGAGCTGGAAGAGGATGCCCGTGGCCACAGCAGGTACCGAGTGCAGGCAGAGTCCAGGTCCTTGCCCGCTCCTGCCTTCACCCAGTCGCCCCTGAGGCAGCAGACGCGGGAGGCCAGCACACCCAACTGCTTTCCTAAAGACGTGCTGGTGCCTCCACCTCCCTGCGCCAGCACCTCTGATCCCCGGGGAACAAGGGGGACCCCCAGGGGAAAAAGAACCCCGCTTTAATGCGGGGCTGCAGGGGCCCCGGCAGAGCTAAGCATCCATCCCGGGGGGTTCTCTGTGCATCCCCAGAGCTTTCACGCTCCTGATGCCCCAGCCTTGCACCACGGGAAGGTGCTCGCGGCGAGAAAAACAGCCGCCTCCTTTCTACAGCATTTGGGATTTGGGGTTTTTTTATACATATGTACTTCTAAGCATTCTTCACGAGTGGTTCAGTGGCCATCAAAGAAATTACTCGCATGAGTAAAGCCATCAGGACATGTCCAGTCCAGCACACACGCTCTTACCCCACAGGTGAAGGCCAGAAGCACCGTACTAAAGCCTGCAGTGCCAGCACGTATGTGCCATGGTGCTTCTAGATGCTCTTTTTGATAAAATATTGATAAGGTAAAATATCGATAAGATATTCTTTAGTTTTCAAATCAGTATGGAACAGAAATAACAAGGTACACACACTGGATAAAATAAAAATCTGCCCACAGCCCAGGCAGATTGCCATCCCCCAAGACGGGAACTCTGATGCTTAAAGCTCTTGGGGACATTCACAGACGTCTCTTAGGGCTGTCCCTCCCAGGGATTGGGTCATATTAGAAGGATTTTATGCCATAAACCCTCGTACAGTTCCACTCGAGTGCTAAGGGTGGAAAAGCATCACGTCACGCCGTGGGCAAGCGCCTCGGCTGATGCACGCAGCAGTTATTAACACACGTAAGGGCTTCTGCCATGAGCCATCGCAAGACTGAGTGCAGGCTGGGGCTCTGGGAACACACTTTTAAAAGTGAAATACAAGAGCAGCTACCACTACCCCAGGGCAGTGGGCGGCTGCAGGAACTGCGGCGGCTGCGGAGTTTACTCACCCAGCCCGAGGCACGAGACTCTCAGTCCGGATTTTCCAAGGTTTCTAGAAGGAAAAGAAAATAATTAGAAAATATTGTTAAGCCCTCAAGGGACACACAACTTAAGACCATGGAAAACCAGCAGCTGGAGAAGAAGAGTGCCTGCTTTTGTCCAAACCATCCATTTTCCTCCAAAAGGGGCGGACTCTCCCTCCGCTGGGATGCTGGCTGCCCGGGATGGAGAAGGGTGGATCCCCTGCCATCATCCTTTGCCTCACTAAGCTGTGAGAGAAGCACTGAGTGCTCATGCGGCTGGGAATAAATGCAGATATGTTCAGGTGTATCTCACACCTGATGTCATTTGGGGTCCCATGAATAAGGCATGCACGTTCCCTTCACTTTCACCATTGTTTGGCATTCATTGTATTAACACCCGTTAAAGTATTCGCCTTTATTCAGCTGCACATTTTTTTTTTTTATTCACCCTCACACTTGTCTAAACAGTCACATCCATCACAGCAGAGCCCTGGTCCGGTTACCACTGGCACTGCCAGGCTTGTGGATTCCCCCTGAAACAAAACACCCGGCGATTTCCCAGCCCGAGGGGAGGCAGCCCCTTGATCGCTAACACCGGCTGCTTTTCAACATCAGCGAAATCAAGTTATCACCCTTCTCCCCACCTCCCAGAGCCAGGCTGGAGACAAGATAATTAGCCCTGAGGCCATGAAATGTGCCATACATTAAACCCCTACCCTAACTTAAACCTATCGCTGCAGTACAAAGTACCCTTTTAATTATACCCTCCTGCTTTAACCTTTACGTTACAGCTGGATCTGTACAATTTTTTTGCCACGTGAAGGTATAATTTGGGGACCATCTGTCTACCTTCCACTGCAGAATGCCGCAAACAATCACTGCACTTTTTGCTGCTCCTGATGAATTATTTAAAGCCCCCCCCCAAAAAAAAAGAAAAAAAAAGCCCTGCTCACTTGTGGTGAAAGGGGTTGGACAAAACACCTGACACTAGCGCAGGTCGTGCCCCGCTCTTTCAGCTCTTTCTCTTTTTACATGCTTGATTTTGTGGCCATTTCAGGTATTCACTCATACAGCACGATTTCCCATGTGGGAGAGCAGGAGGTCAGGAGAGCCAGCCTGGCTCCAGCAGGCAGCCCTCCCGTCCCTCCCCAGGGCCCCCAACACCGCTGCTGTACCCAAAATTTAGCGCTGCCAAAAGGAATTTCAAATTCGGGGAGAGACAGGAATTTGTCCTCAAGTAGCTATTTGAAAAGCTGGAGCTGCATTTCCAGGACCACAGGCCCCCCGGGCTCACAGCACGGTCAGGGCAGGCACTGACCTGATTTTTTTTTTTTCTTTTCTATTTTTTTTTTCTTTTCTTTTTTTTTTTTCTTTTTTATTATTTTTCTGAGTGAAAGCACAGCTGGACCCCTGCGTAACGAAACCCATCAGTGCACAGAATAGCACAAACGATGCCAGTCCTCCCCTGCTCACCAGCACAAAGCATAACCCTTAAAAAGTTCCAAGGCAAACCTCCAGCAGCTGCCTGCGTGCTCCAGAGAGAGCTGCAACGCTTCTGGCAGGAAAGAGGAGCCCGGGCTCACGGGATTGGGATTTCCATGTTACTTCTGGAGACAGCCCACCCGCTGCATACTGCTCTTTGGAGAAGTCAAGTGCTGCCGTGCATTTCCGAACAGTTTACGCTTATTTTGTAGAAGAGGTTTTTTTAAGTCCTATTTCTCACCGAGCTGTTCTTTGCCTTTCAAATTGTGGCTCTGCCTCTGCGCAGGCACACGGCTGCGAGGGCACAGCTTGGCCATGGAGCTGTACCCCTCTCTACATAGATATAAATGTACATACACACTTATACCCTTCATACATTTGTATATGCATATACATACCCTTTATATATATGCATATACAAACGCATACGTATATACACATAAACATACAGTGTGAGTGAAACCCTGTGATGTTTGCATGCATTTATGGGGTACACCACTCCCCCCAGCAGCAGGGTCTGGCACAGGCTCTCAGCCCAGGTACCGGCTGCCTGTCCTGTCCTCCTCTCCCGCAGGTCCCCTGTCCCCCTCGTGCCACAAAGGCACGTCAGGGCTCGTCCCTCTGCGCGCTGAGGACCTGGAGGGTAAAGCACGCACACGAGAACCTGGCTTTGCTCTGGAGAGCGATAACCAGCTCTTTGCAGACTCTGGTCCACTAATGAATCCGGACAGAAATATTGTGTTTGAATTTCCAAAGCTGTCTCTGCCATTTACTTAGCGTACACGTGACCGAGGTACTTGGAAAATTTTATGTCCCTAGTCAAGAGCCGACACTGAAAAGGCCAAGTCTTTGCAGTGCAAGATCCCTCTTGCAAAACGAGCTCGGAAGCTGCTCGGGAGGAGGTCGCCTGGGCCCACGGTCCAGCCTGGAGAGCATCGCCGGGTCACAGCCCCCAGCTGCGCCCGTGGTCTGCAGCCCTCCGTTTGCCTGCAAGCGCTTCACTCAACTGCACGCTCTGGTTAACAGGCGGGCAAGCCTGAAAGCAAAGAGGCCACACCGACACACGGAGTCACAAAACCAGCTAAAAACCCAGCCCGCTCGGGATGGCTCGCCTCCCAGTGCGGACCTCGTGCTGCTTAAAAGCGCACAGCTACTGGTTTGATTACTGGTCCCACAGCGGAGCAGTAATTTGTCTGAAAGAGCAACAGTCCTTGAGACCTGGTTCTCCTCTCCCCCCCTAAAAAACAAAACAACAAAAAACCCCCTCCAAAACCACCAAGCAAAAATATATATGTATGTATCCATTTACATCTGTTTTGCAGCTTCTACGTGTACGTGTAGATATATTACACACACACATACATATATATATGCAGACACACATGTCCAGAAGCTGCAAAATTGCCAAGTAAAATCAATGGCCGGTTTCTAAGTAACCAGAGAGTAAAAGCCCTTTGTGCTCCCCTTGCGCTGATTCCCAAGCGTGACACAATTAACCAGCCCAGTCCCCAGAGCTGAACCAGCAGCAGCCCATGCAAAGCATCGAGGATGGCTGCGCCGGGAGCGGTGGCCGGGATAGCCATTGGGACGGCAAGGCGAGCAAACCCCGACTCTGCTGAAGCCTAAGGTGGGCAGTCGGCATCAGCCGCTCTGGCCGTGCACAGGCTGAGCATCCTTCCCGGGTGCCGGGGCAGAGCACAGCTCAACGGCTGCGGTTCCCTTCCAAAGGGAAGCCTCTCGGGCGCAGGGTGCGGGAGGTGCGGAGGGACGGCACGGGATGGGGGAGATCAGCTGGGAAAGCAGAGGGGTGTCTGCCATTGCCCTCCTGAGCAGCGACGGACAGCTCGGGTTTTTCTGGGCCAGCAGCGGAGGCTCTCAGCAATGTTTTCAAGGCCAGAAGTGGTCTTTTTTTATACAAAATAATTGCATGAATTGGCACTCGCCTATTGCCGAGGTAACGCTCGCCTGCTTTCCCTGGGGGATGCTGAAGCGCCTGGCCAGTGCTGTACGGAGGCCATTGCCCCCCACAACCCAAGGCCCATCCCAGCCATCGCCCCGCTTGGGCCAGATCCAGCGAGGCTCTCTGCATCCACCCAGGGGTTTGCTGCACGGGACACGGTGGCTGGGCAAACCCACGTCCCACCAGCAGCGCTTGGCTCCAGGAGGAAAGGGGAAGATGGTGCCTTCACGCATGGTTTTGCTAGTAATTATCGGTCAGCTCATCGGCATTACGGCCCCGGTCGTCTGTCTTTATGCGGCACTTGCTACGGCCAGGCGGGGAGGAGACGGGGGTCCCCCCTGGACAGCCACCAGGATCCGCAGTGGTGGTACCCAACATCTCGCTTGCGTGACAGCCAGCGCCAGCAGTGCTATTCGCTGCCATTAAACAAAGTCCTGAGTGTGCCGTTTCCATCTCTGAGCCCCAACCCTGCCGACCCAGAGCAGGCAGCCCAGCCCGTCCGCCAGATACCTGGCACCGCCACCACTCCTCGGGGTTTATGCTGATGCTGTTTAATCACTCTTTCAGGAGGAAAAAAAAAACCCAACCAAACCTCTTTTCAAATTGGAAGGCAGCGCTGCTGAGTGATGAAGTAGCCATTTAAAAGGATGTTGCAGGAGCCTCAGGTCTCTCAGGATTGCTTTGCCTAACCTAGAAGCAGCTGATTAAAAATGAGCTCTCTTATACATACTTTTTTTTTTTTTTCATTACCACCGCTATCTTGCTTCTCCTCTCGCTGACGTTCAGCTTCCCTTGTACTTTGCAGAACCGGAGCAATTGCACCACTCCCCACAAATCACTGCCTAACCCCACCACGCACAGGGAAGCGCCAAAAGTTTTATCTGAAAGCAGCTTCATTTTCTTTATCCCAAACTTGCACCACAAGCAAGACCTGAAGCTATTCAACACCTCGCCCTGAATTCTTTTAAAACCAAAGCCTGAAGCGGAACACTCCCATGCCCGTGTGCTGCCCAAGCCCTGCCTACGGCAGAGTAGAGCCAAAGGCAGACGAGCCCGGCTGCTGGAGAAGCCTCCGAGGGGACGGGATGGGGAAAGGTGCATGGGAGCAGGGGCAGGTCCCGCTGCATGAAGGATGCGGTTTTGTGGCGGGGGCATTGGGCAGCCCCACTCGGTGCCCACGGCAGGAGACATGTAAACCTCACTGAAAGCACCCGAGCCACCGAAACCCTTACTAAAGGACATTTACAGCCCCACTCAACACATCAAAGACCATAGGGTGCTAACTGATTCTGTGAAGGGAAGGGACACGCCACACTGTTCTGCTGTTTGTAACTCTAAGATGTATTTTAAGTTTAACATTAAATCTTTCCCGTTTCCTTCTCCGGGGAGCAGGTGAGCAAACCATGGCGGTATTGCCCTGTCCCAGTGCCAGGGACCAAACAGGGCAGGGGACGGCAGAAGACGTGGGGATGCAAAGCTCCTGGGAGCCCAGCCTTGCACACTGGTTTGACATAGCTCTTCTTTCCTAGCGTAAACCAAAGGTGACATTTTCCCTGCGCAGCCGGGAGTTGGAGCTAACGCAACCGTCCCTGCAGCACCGGCGGCTTCACCAGATTGCGCTGGGTTAACGAGCGCAGGAGATGAACGCCTGATTCATTGAAAACACAGCTTGCAACTCAGGGATGTTGTTAAAAATACACCAAGGTACCAAAACAGCGTGTGGGGAGGGATGACATTTCCCTTGACTAGGCTTTTCCAAGCAGAGAGCACATCCGTCTCCCAAGGAGGCGCCGGTTCTTGGCGGTGTTTGGCCGCTCTGAGACGCCGGCATCCATGGCAGCATCCGCGTACCGGCAGCCTCCAGGAGCGCCTGCTGCTGCCAAATGCCAGCCAACACCACGCAAACATCAGGACAGCATGTGCTAACGGCCCCGGCGGGGAAAAGGCTGGGAAGGAGGTGTTTGGCCAGCACCTACTGGGGCCGGGACCCACAGCCGGCAGGGAATGGCACCTTCCCACTGGAAAGAAGCAACTTGAGCAGCGAGACCCAAACAGGCAGCACGGCCACATGGCCGGTTACCAGTCCCTCTGCCATTTAGCAGGTCTTCACCAAGAAAATCAAGCTCTCGTTTTCTCTTGCTAGTGGAGAGAGTTGCACATACGCCACATCTGCGCCTGCTCCTTCCTCATCCTCCTTCATCACCCTCAGGCTCAGAGCCCCAGTCCCCAGTGTTGTAAGGATTTTGCCCGGGATGAGCTTGGGTTTTTTTGCCTGGTGGTGTGGCAGGCAGAACCGCAGCTGGGTGGGCATCAGGTCCACAGGTGAAGGGTTATTTCAACCACACGGAGACCTGGAGAATCTTTGCTCAACTTCTTGTGCCTTTTCCCAGCCTGCAGCAAAGAGCAGAGCCTCTGCCTGGGCAGCAGTTCTTGGGTCCCTGTGACTCAAGGGCACAAAAGAGCACTCAGATTCGCTTCGGTGACTAATTCCCATCTCCCTTGTTTCCAGCAGACGCACCGCTCCTTATCGGCAGCTCCAGCCCTGGCTGGAGGCTGGGGACCAAGCATGGCTCCCTGTGTCCCACCACACCAGCTCAATTACAAACAGAGAGGAAAACACAACCAAAACCCCACCACATAGCTTAGTTTTTAAACACGGAAGAAATTATACTCAGAAAATATACTTTGGTTCTGGACCTGCTGTGATGCTGAATAAACCCAAGTTAATTAATTTGCTAGAACAAGCGGCTAAATGAGATGGGTGCTCATGGGCTGACACCAGTCGGTGCAGGGACGTGGAGACCAGCCACCGTGAGCACAGGCTGGATCTAAAAAAGCATTTTGCTTGTACCCACTTTGCTGTGAGCAAAGTTACAGGCAAAACCAAGAAAAATGTTAGATAGAGAGGTGTTTCGATTTGAAAGATGGGCAAGAAGAGCTTGTTATGTGTCTGAGGAATCAAGGTTTGACATTCACAAGAAAGGCCAAGGTGGCAACTTTTAACTTCAAGAGCTCTTTGGTTCAGCATCAGGAAGTCAAAAAGCGATACAAAGGGAAAAGAGGGGACTTGCATGTTCTGCAGAAATACAGAGGGGTGACGAGAGCAGTGAGAGGTATCTGGGATAAAGCCTGACAGTAAAAAGGCAGGGGAAAAAATTACAGTTTTTCAAGAGTCTCAGGAGCGGGGGAGGGTGAAATCCATTCCCAGAGGATTTTTCCTTGTAATGTGGCCGTGTAGGAAGATTAGATTGTGTCTGAAACATTAATTTTGGTTAAAAAGAGAAGAGCCAAAGGTTTAAAATCGAGATGAATATTTGGCAATGAAATGTGAGAATAATTTGACTGTGCAGCAATTCTAAACCCATTTAACTCCTTCTCAGGAAGGATATTTGATGGAAATAACATCCTAGAGCATTGCTGGCTACCTGCAAGTCTGAAGTCATTCCTGTAATGATGAAGAAAGACGACTTACAAGTCAGCTGGAAAGTTTTCCCCTAGTTGCCAGTTTTGCTTTTACAAGCCTTATATAAGCTGCCCTGCAATCTTCCTAACCACCCCATACAGCAACAGTACATGGGTATCACTAGAAGTCACTTAAAAATTCATTTTTTGTCAATATAAATCTGCACATAGGAAGTTTCTGCAGTATTTAACCAAAGCTTTTTATTCCCTCAATTCCACTCCATTGTGCCATTAGGAAAGCCTTTTCACTGGAAGAGCTATTTGCAAGCCTCTTCCAGATCTCCTCTGCTTAAGCCAGCTTTTCAAGTAATATTAAGCCATTTCTTGCTGAAAAAACCCCATCTTTCCCTATGACACTGCTGTCCCAATTAACTCAGAGGGTTTGTGGGGGGTGGCCAATTATAAGCACATGGTCATTAAGGGCTTGCCTCACCATGCTGAGGAAAACCTTTTCAAGTGAAATTGCACGTAGATGAGAAGCACACCGCCCTTGCCTTAAACCAGCGGTGCCCAGCCTAGCTCCCGCCTAAACCTCATGTAACGTGGTACAGCAGCAAGGACGGTGAAAGACCTGAAAGATTCCCCGGTCCTCATTTTGCCTCTTGCACTCACCCAATGCCTCTTTAATGGCTTTTATGGTAACTTTTAGTTGAATTATTTCCTTGGAAGGGTAAGTAAGTGCTGACAGTGCAGTCCGAGCTGAACAAGACCAAAAGGAATATATCATTTATGTATATATATTTCACAGGCAGTGAGACCTGCGCAGCCCTGCCCCATGGCCTCCTGTCTGCTTTCCTAAGCCAGGTTACGAGCAGCATCGCAAAGCTGAGCCTTCTGGCCTTGCCGCAAATTCTCGCTGTCAGGCCCGGGGAAGAGGCGAGTTTTAGGAGGGACATGAACAGGGGGTGGGTGGGACGCGTCTGGAGCAGAGACCTCCCAGGAGGAGCAGGCACGGGCATCCCGGGGAGCCACAAGAAACAAGCGGAAAGCCGGAGAGCAGCAGGACTGACGAGGCTTGGCTCTGGCAGAAGCTATCCAGAGAGAGGATTTGGTAAACCACCCCACCATAGTAACATTTTTATGACTAGGCACTGATAAGAGAACACGTAACAGCGCAGCCCTGTACCCCTTGCAACACCCCCAGACCTTGCACCCTTCCAGCAAGGCACCTGGGTGTCAGCAGAGGGGAAGGTCCCCGGTTCATGGCTGAGCACCTCGGTCTCCCCTAAGCCGGGCTCCACGCACCCAGGCGGCTGCAGGACGGGGCTTTAATTAAGCTCCAAACTCAGCTCCTGCATTCGAAGCCCCATATTTGCATGGACCCCAGGTACCTCCCCCAGGCATTGGGGTAGAGGGGCACCCCAAACCCACACACAGACACCCACATCCTCCCACACCGCTGGCAGGGCTCCCATCCCCAGCAGCAAAGCATCACCACGAGCCGTGGCCGGGTCTGCCGCCAGCACCGTGGGGGCAGTGGCGCGGCACACCGGCACCCACTTGGGTCTGGGGGATTTTCAGAGCTGACAGTCTCTATAATTAAAAGAAGAGAGGGAGAAGACAGGGGAGAAAACGTGTCTACAAGGCAGCCCACGCCATATGGCAGGAACGGTACGTGTCTCCTGCGGCACAGGGCAGAAAGTGATTGTAATTATTCACTTTTAATTAATTCTAGTGTAGGAGAATTGGTAAGAGAGCCCATCAACGGCGGCAAAGGCTGCAGCACTGAAGGCAGCCATAACACCAGGCTGGAGGGAACCACTTGAAGATTTTAAAGCTTGGCCCCCATGCCCAAGCAGCACTGAGCACCCCATCACCACTGGCAGGTAATTTCCCCATCCCNGCTCCCCAGGTACCCCAACAGGAGAGAGCACCTACCCCAGCACCCAGCCCTGGTTTGCATGGAGCAAACCAATTTCCCCTTGCACTTCACCAAGCAGTAGGGAAGAGTAATTCCCTTCTTTAAACCAACCTTCACCATTAATCTTCCAGCCTCACCGCAGCACACCACACACAGCATCACCCAGGGACCACATGCTTCCCATCACACACAGCTGGAAGAGGAGCAACAGCTTGTGCCCCATCACAAGGGACAGGGACAGGGACGGAGCCAGCTGAGCCAGCACCTTCCTGGCAGGGATTTATGGTCTGAGCCACCTGTGCTGCTTAATCAGCTCATTAACCTACAAGTGGTTCCTCCTACCCTTAAGGGACAAAGCAATTATAAGAAAATACATCCTGGTTATCCAGGTGGGAGATTTGTTTTGTTGCTGTCCTTCATTTTTTGGAGGGGGGAGAGTTTGGGTTTGGTCACTTCCATTAACACACACCCAAATCAGCCCAAATCTTCCCTTCCCAGTGCCGGGCAGGGCTGCCACACCATCAGGTATCTGAACTTGTATTGGCCTCTGCCTCCATAACCCCTCCAGGTCCCCGTCGGTTTGCAGAAGGGGATGTGGCCTCCGTTCAATCCAAAACCATCTGCCTCCACATACAGGGTAAAATTCACCCAGTGTCCAACACCAGGCTGAGCTTACCAGCTGCATCGTGCTTTAGCAAAGCTAAAGCTGATCCCAGCCAGGATTCCAGCCTGGACCAGCTCTGGGTGCTGACCGTCCCCACCTCCCCACGTCCAGCCAGCCTGGAAGTATCTCCAAAACAGCCTCGTGTTTGGTGGAGGCTGAAACCAAAGAGTTTAAGATTTTAAAGCAGTAAGTGATGGTCGGGCCGCTTGGAAGCCGAAGCTGCCGAGCAGCTTTGCTTCAGTCTGAGGTGTGCTGAGCAAACCCCGCTTTAAGCTTAGCTACTTCCAATAGTCTCATCTGTACAATGGGATCAGGTTAACTGTCCTATCTGCCTGTCTCTCCATCTGTCTGTATATCCATCTATCTGTCTGTCTATCCATCCTTCTGTCTATCTATCAGAAATGAGAGAGTGAGAGGTTTTTCTAAGGAAAAACATAAGTTTGAAATAAAATCTCTGCAGTAACACATACAATGACTAAAACATTTTCAACTCCACACCCACAGAAGAATCATCAGGCTGAGAACAGCTCTACAAAAACCAGCTAATGCTGGTTTTTTTGCTTGCTCCAACCCCAGTTTAATTGCCTTGTGTTGGTGGTTTTGCCCACAGAAGCCAACCTCTGCGAGAAATGCAAAACCGAGGGGACGGATCCCGCGTGGGTCCGTCCGTCCTAACAAATCAGCCCCGGAGGCAGGTCACCCCCAGAACCCCTTTCCTCAAGACCCGGGGGCTGCCAGGGAGAAAGGTGCCGGGGGGTTGGGGTCCCGCATCGGCGGGGGCATCGCTCGCCCCCTGTGCCGGGCACAACCGGCTGCCGGTGCCCACGCCACAGTGCCCACGGCCACGCCGACAGCCTCGGCGCGAGGGAGGTGTGCGGGGGAGGCGAAATCCGGCGCTCCCCTGGCATTTCTAAGTATTCCAGCATGCAAAAAACCATGCAGAGAGCAATAGATGGGGGNACGGAGTAGGGGGAATTGGGAGAGGCACAAAGCCAGCCCCTGGGAGAGGCATCGGCATCTTCAGGTGCAGAGACCTGCACACAGGTGTATTCATGGATGCCCTCCACCTCTGCTACAGAAAGGAGGGGTTGGGGCACCCCGAGCACGGCGCAGCCCTCCTCACACGCCTGCACGCACCCTCGTGGGTGTGGGGAGAGCTCCAAGGCAGAGATACAGCCCCCCACCCATCCGATTAAGCAAAACTGGGGAAACCATGACACGGTTTTCCTGCACATAAACTGCAGATAGTTTGGCTTATTGCTATGAAAAATGTTAAAAAAAAAAAGTCACTGTTCCTGAAGCTGGCGGTGGGAAAACAACGTTGCTTAGAAACATCCCCATTAGTGCTCCAGACCCGTTCCGTTCTGCACAGAAAATGAACAAAATATGTAATTTGTTCCCTGAAAAACAGAGGCTGTTTCAAGTAATAAAAAAACCTGACGAAAGGAGAGACCCTTCCCAATTGCCCTCTCCCGCTGCGGCACATCCAACGTCCTTCGCCTGTGACCTGCGGAGCGGGGAACAACAATGTGTGATCCCGGGCTTCGGAGCCATGCTTGTCCTTGGTGCTTCTGCTGGCTTTGTACCGTACGAAACCCTCGCCGGTTCGGCTGCTTCCCACGTTAATGAACCCTCCTTATCGCACCTCACTTCTCTCCCCCCTCAAATGCCAGGCACCCCGTGAGCAAAGGATGGTGATTGCAGACCCAGACTCCATCCCCTGCATTAAAATGGGCAACAAGGGGCAGTGGTGGCTCCCCGAATTTCCCTGGTTGTACCCAGTGAGGCAGGGTGGGACCCCCCTGTCCCTGTCCCGTGGGGAAGGAGCTGTCCCTCACACCAGGAGAGTGGCTGTGGGGTCCCCAGGACACGGGGTGCCCTGTGCAAACCGGCGCGATGGGGAAGGGACGGGCAGGAGAGGGGCCACCCTGCTCCTGCCCGGTCGAGCTCTCCTCTCCACCACCACTGAGCCTTTCCCGAGCCTTCCTGGTGCAAAACTGTCCAAGTTTGGGGTGACGTTTCTCCCGGAGCTGTGACGTTGGTGGGACTTACCCCCTCCAGGACATGGTTTAGTGGGCATGGTTGATGGTGGGACTCAATGACCTTAAAGGTCTTTTCCAACCTAAAAGATTCTATGATTCTATTCTATTCTATGATCCAGCACCGACCACATCTGCAGGGCTTTTGCCCCTCTGAACTTCTCCCAAGACACGCACGGGGCCATCGCCTTAGCCCGGCAATGCCAAACCAGAGAGCAGCGTGGGTACGTCACGGCTCGGGCTGAGCAAAGACGCTCCGTGTTTCTGAGCGCTCTGGGAAAAGGCACCATCTCCACATCCCCTCACAAGTTCCTAGGGTGACCTGTCAGCACCTGCTCGGGCTCCCGAGCTCCCTGCCTCCCCTGGGGAAGATGCTCAGCTCTTCCTAACGTCTCAGAGCCACGTAAATGTTATTTGTCATGTTTCATCGGGCTGCAACAGCCCCCAGTGTGGCTTAGCCTTGCTGTGAGCCGAGGGTGAGGCAACATGGAGGTGTTAATTCTCTCCTTTAATTAATTTGGGTGGTTTCCTGCTTTTAAAGTTGGATTTCATCTTGCTTCATCAGCTCAAAAAGACCTGCAGATTTTAGACAATCAGTAGCTGCCCCTCTAGCAAGTTCCGATGGCAGGAGATTGTCTCCAAGTGGTGTGGGTGGGAAGAGAGAAAAATAATGGTTTCTGTCTCCCATTTTGCAAACAAAACACTTCACAACATGCACAGCAGTTTCCACTAAATTACCGCCTGTATTAGCAGATGCAGAATCGCAGCTTTCCGCTGGTTTATGTATTTTATACCCGTTTACACATGCAGAGATAACGAAGTGAGGGAGGTCTGTGTGCCACTGGAACACCTGCACATTCCAGGCAAGCTTTGGTTACTGGCAGGTACAAATCACTGTACCCCACTTCATTTTGGGTAACGCTACAAAAATCAGCACGATGCCTCACCAGCCACTTTTGCTGCTTTCTGCTGATGCTTTCAACCGCTTGTCAAGTCAACATCACGTTCTACCTAGAAAATGGTGTATTACAGGAAGGGTTTTAAAACCTTAGTCCTTGGAAGGCAAGAATGGTGATTTTTTTTTTAACCAAAGCTCTACTGAGTATCTTTCCTTACTCTAATACAAACCACCTTCCTGCTTGTCCCTCAGAAGTATTCCCCGTTTCTAAAGGGAAATTTTTCACCTTAATACGAGTGGAAAGACCACCCTGCCCTGTGGTCCTCCCCGCAGTAAAGTGGGTTTTGGGGGAGCTGGTGACTGTCCCCACTGCAGCAGCAGTGATGTTAAGTATTAGGTCAGCGATGCAAAATGGGAAAAAAAAAAAAACCTGCTACGAGAGGAATAGCTGTAGAGGAAAAACAGGACAGTATTGATTGGCTGAAAATCAACAGCAGCGAAGCCAGGAGGAGGGTCCTGGACGATGGGATCCCCGGCTCGGCGGCAGGAGGGGCAGCCAGCCCAGGCGCGGACGACGCGAGGTGACAAGCAGGTGCCTAAATGGCATCTGGCCCCCGTTTCTTGGCTGTCTTCACACTTTCCAACTCATCTCCCGTACTCGTAGGGCCACCGGGTGCGTGGGTGGTCGCTTCAGCTGAAATTCCCCAGAATTTTTTTTTTGGCTGCATCCTCAGAAAAGTTGCAGATGACGCATTAAAATGTAGATAAGGCAAAATAGATGGGCCGCGGCCAAGCGCAGGGGCTGCCGCGCGTGGCTCTGGCAGACGTGCCGGAGCGCTCAGCCTCCCCGCGTGGGATCCGTGCCATGAATGAGGCTCCCACCTGCGACGCTCTTGCCCACTCCCTCGCTCCCGGTGAGCCCGACCGAGAGCCAGTCTGCCGGGTGGCCGGATGATGGCACCGGACCGGAGCCGCTTGCCACCCCGGGCTGCAGCTGGCCCCCGGGGACACACGCTGCCTGGGCGGCCGCTAGACCGCAGCCGGGACAGAAATGGTTGGGGAGAGTTTGTTTGCGATGACATCTCTATGCCTAGAGCTGCCCCGGCGGGGAGGGAGGGGTGGGGATGTCGGAGCTGGGGCAGCGCTGGTACTGGTGCTCCCAGGGGAATAATTCCACTGGGGGGGCCCCGATTCCAGCAACCGCATCCTGGCACGGTGCGCAGCCCACAGATATTCTGCCCCCACCGCGTTCCGGCAGCCGTTGGACCCGAGGGTGAAAGAGAGGAAAAGAAAAAGTATTTGTCATTCTGCAGTGATGCTTTTAAAGTGCATCCTTGTAAAAAAAAAAAAAAGAAAATCGTGCACTTCCTAAAGGATTTGAATGAATCAAGTTATTTCCAGAAATAAGAGAGGACCAGGGAGCTCTCCATCACACCTGTGCACGGGCTAATCCACAGCTTCCCCATCACCCTTCAGCGGTACCCAACCCCGGGGTGCTACAGATCCCAGAGGGCTGGACAAAGACCCGGCAAACCTGGAACGCGTGCTGAACCCTGTTACACTGATCACATCGATTTCGCTTTACACATGTAGGAAATTAGTAAGCAAATCATACGCGTGCGTAGGGTGCTGACTATACCGTCACTAGTCTACACGTCCCATAGGGTTGTAAATAATAGATGCCATTTTCTCTCATTTGGGTACTACTTCAGACTGAAAGAGGCAAAATAAAAAATTTAAAAGCCTGTCACCGGTTTTCCCTTCCCCATCCCTTGACCCACCTCGGAAAGTATTAGTCATTAAGCTGAAGTGATTGAATAACCTGAAACTGGAAAACACATATTTTCTCCACAGGCAGGAGAGGTTAGTTCTGACAAAATCACAAGACTAACGAACGGGAAGGAATCTGAGCGGCCCTGGACAAACGCTGGGTGCTCAGCACAGCTGTAAGCAGATCTGCCCCGTCCGCAGCCGGGAGCATCCGCAGTGGGGTCAGCCCGGGAAGGGCAGCCTTTCGCTTCGGAGGGGCAATTTATTCTTGCATAAATATCTGGGTAAAAGCTATTTGCGTGACTATTCTAAAAATAAGCAGGCTGAGGCAGGGAGACCGCTGTGAAAAATAACTGGATTTTTGTTTTAATTACTGTGTGGGACTTCTACCCTTTCAGAGAGAAAGGACATTTTTGACAGATTTCAAGTACCTCTGAAATCGCTTGCAGCACAGTTTCGCAGCCAGTGCACCTGAAGCTGTGACCAGCCAGTTTTTCTGGCAAATGTAATGCCAACAGGAAAATACAGGCATGCCATAAAAGTTTTGTAACTTCATACCCCACGTATTTCTAAAGCAGCTTGTTTACATCCAGGGCACATTTTTTTATGATGAGTTACACGACCCCTTCAGGAGCAGAGTGCGAGCAGGGCGTACGCGCAGGCAATCCTGACAGCTTCAGCCCAGCTATCACCTCTCTCGCGCCCTTTCCGTGCAAGGAGGCCATCTCATTTATTGAATCCGAGGTTCTCCAGATGCGTTGCACTCAGCTCAACCGAAGCTGCTGGCAAGCCCTGCGACAGACTCTCACACCACTCTTGCACGCTATAAGCAAAAACCAGGCATCAAACATGCACCAGCTTTCCCCTTCGGGAGCTGCTGGAGGCAAGGCAGCAGGACTTTGTTGGGGTGCCACGTACGAAGGGCCTCCAGGAGTTTCAGCACCTTATTTTGCAATAAGCTTACTGCTTCTCCTGCTCCTCAAGCCCTGTGTCCCGTTGATTATTTCTGTTCTCTGAGCGGAGCTTTGCCAGAAAATAACTCCCAAAACTCTTTAGCACGGTGCCTGCAGAGCCCCGACCGAGCACCCGGCCACCCCAGGCACGGCATCTCGGACACCAGGCAGCGCTCCCCACTCCTACCCGCCTGCCAGGAGGTTTTCTAGTGCTACAGAAACAGTTTGAGCAACATTTCTAATACATTCGGATACCACGAGGAGCAAGCCTCGGTTTGCCAAAGGGACGATGCTGCGTCTCCCGCAGGGGATGCTGCTGTGGCAGTGACTCGCTGGGGAGCAGCGGGAGGGCATGGCTGCGGGACAGGGGTGCTGGGCGTCCCACCAGCCAACCGGAGTGACCCCAGCACACGGCAGATAGGGCACAGCCTACCCCAAAACACTGCCGTCTCTCCCGGGCGCGCAGGGCCACCACGCTGTCACGGGGACTGCTGTATTCCTTCAACCTCTCTGCCGCTTCCGGAGGGGTTTGCAGGGAGCACAACAGCGGAGGACACGTGTGGCGAGCAGCTTCGGATCAACTTCTAAAATGGGTTTACTCAGGAGCAAGCACCTTGGAACCCCTCCAGAGGGTCCCACCAAACACCGCTCCCACTCCTGCAGAGTGATGGCAAGAATCGCCTGGACCATCCCGAAGAACGGGGCTGGGATAAGGGACACGGTAGCCAAATCCCTCTTTGGGATCCATCTTAGGAAGAGCCATCCACTGACTTGATATTGGGTATCTACTCACCACCACGTGCCACCAGACCTTGGTTTGTTGGCTGTTTTCCAGCTACTGGGATGCCTGGAAGTTCTGCTGGAGCCGGAGCTGTAGAAACAGCTGCATGGAGCTGTCCCTCTCCCGCCACAGAGCTCTGCACACGCTGAACCTCAGGCAAAGGGGACACGTCTGCTGACTTGTGGCAGGGAAAATGTCACCCCAGCTTTAATCTCTGGGCTGACACCCAGTCTCATGCAGAGCGTTTTCTTTTCCTCACTGAGAATTAATTTCTTAACAAACACGTTCTACAGATGGCAGTTTATAATGTTAGTCTAAAATAAAAATAAGCGTGCTCAAAATTCAAATTGGATTTCGCCAAAGCAGCCATGCTAAAATAATACATTTTAAATATCTTAAACTGTGCGCTTCACAAGTAATTAAATTAGCAGTGTTTCTGCATTACATCCTTTCTTCCATCCACTTAAGCATTAGATTAACGTTGTCATGCAGATTTTAAACAGAAGATATCACGCTGCGGGGAACGGTTGGGGACGAGCAGAGCAGAGCAGTGTGTTTTAGCAGCCGGCCGGTCAGGAACCTGCTCCAGCCACCGCCACGAGCCGGGGAGCTGCCCCACGCTGCCTGGTGCCGGGGCGACAGCCACCAGCCACCACTGCCCCGGCAGAGTGGACCCCGGGTCTGGGTGGCACAGGGAGCAGCGGTGCTGTGAGAGCCACCCACCGGGGACGGGGACAGCCGCCCGGGCTGCTCCCGTGCCCTTGCACCGCTGCCCTGTGCCTTGCACGGTTCGGCCGCTGGCAAGCTTTGAGAGGCTCTGCGGCTCATCACCAGGATACGGTTGCATTATTTAAAAGCTTCCTTAAAATACCATCATTTTGCTTCTGCTTAACAAACCCAACATGAAAAGCGTGCTCTTTAAAACACCATTTGTCCTTGAATTCAGTCTTGTTCTCCTTAGCTCATCGCTCTCTCTTGGGATTAAAATGGGGGGTAGGAACCTACGGCAGACCAAGCCCTGGCTTGTTGCTGTGCCCTCCCAGTGTCCCCTAGTGCCACCAGCCCCGCAGGACAGCGTTCCTGTCCCCAGTGGGACGCAGATGCCGGGACAGGCGATCCAGCGTCCCCAGACCTTGCTCCGCGGGGTCCAGGACACCGCGCTGGGGGATGAGGAAGAGCTTGCACGCCACGCTCGCTGGGGAAGCGGGAACTATCACGGCATAGCTGGGCAGAGACGATGTCAAATGCTGACACCCGTCCTCTGTGTAACACTCGCCCCTCTGTGCTAACACACGAGCCGGCACCGCTCCGGCTGGTTGTGTGTTTCTCCCTGAGCTAGACCTCACTGGAGGATACATAATTCAGCTGGTGAACAGATGTTTCCAAAGTCCCTGCTAAATGAGAAACATTTTTACGATGAATATTAGAACACTTGGAAATAACACTAAAAACCCCATTTTTCAGTTAACTAAAGTTAATATCGGAGGTTCTTGGCCTGGTCGGGTCTCTGGGGGAAAGAGGGGAGAGAAGGAGAAACCGCTAGCAGAAGAAACCCCTTCGCTGCATCTGGGGGAGCGGAGAGCGGGGCAGAGCCTGCAGACACCGCAGCGCTGGGCATCGCTCCTCCGGCCGCAAAGCCACGTGTGGAGAGCCGGGCAGCAGCCATGCCGGCCTCTGCTCAGCCGGGCTGGCGTAACCCTTGTAGTCTACTTCAAAAAAGAAAAAGATGACTTTGCTCTATCTGAAACCTGGAAGAGAAGATACATTCTCAGTGCTTACGCTCAGCCCAGCCACCTGCAAAGTCTTCATTTACTGAAGGCAGGAAAGCTGCGGAGTGAGTATACCTTTGACAAACTCCGTGCACTACCATATTTTTAGAGTTTGCAAGGCAAACTGTTGGTTTTAACATTGCAATGTTAAACACGGCTTTTGCATCAATGTAACGAGACGAGAAAAATCCAGACCACGCTGATCCCACAGCCTTACTTCGCAGCTACAAACTGCTGGAGAGCCAGTAGGAATTTAAAAGCAGCACATATCAGCACAGGTTTTGTTCACTCAACTGGTTCCTTTTTCTCCTTCTTTGAGTTATTCCTGCCTTGTTGTAGCCATTATAAGCTACAGTCCTGGGGGAAAAAGCATTGTGAATTCAGTGTAAATTCATTCTGTTCACTGGAGTAGTCTTAATTTACAGCAGTAAAATGAAGATCAGATGATGAGCCATAAAAATCACCTGATGTGGAGAGCTACTGAAATAATACACAATTTTATATCAAAATAATTGTGCCATTTGCATGTGAGTGCTTAAAACTACTTGCAGTTGCAGCAAGACTTAAATAAACCATGGGTTCCTAAATATACGAGGTAGTTATGGTTAATAATTGTAGTACGATGCAAGGAAAAGGAAGACACTCGTCCTGAAATACTGCAAAGAAATACCTGCTTTCACCTACACCTCTTAAAAAGCACCAGAGCTTTATCTTCTGTTTCCAAACTAATTTTGCAGCCCAGACTGACCCGTGTGTTTTTCCAAACCTGGCAGGTTGGAAGTTTGCCTTCGACTCCTGTAAGCCCACACTTACGCCGGCTGTACAGCCAGGGATGTTGCACAGAATCTGCATACAAAGCGTGCTTTACAATGCAATTCGAGCGTTACTAATACCACGCTTCTACATAAGAAATTTGCACTTAAATTAAAGCATTGCAATTTTTGCTTCTAGCCCACGGGTCACCCGGGGTATATTCAAAGGAGTGGAAGAAATCACTGGCGATCATGGAGGCGAAAGTCATTTTCCTGATGGTAATCACGTCTCAGACATGGCTCTGGGGCTCTGCAGGGCTGCGTCCCCCCCCCAGGCAGCAGTTCCTCCTCCTCGCAAGCGCTCAGCAGCTGTGCTGGGAACCTCTCCAGGGAGGGGGAACGGCTGAGGGATGACCCCGGGAGGGAAGGAGCTCCAGAGCATCGCTCCCCTCCGGGCTGGGACCTGCCAGCCCAGAACGCTGGAAAGGTTTGAGTTAGCCATAGGATTGAGAGTTTTATACTTGTTATGTACCTCAGTTACGTTTGCCAGCGGATATTTATTTAGGCTGAAAAGTGGGATGAGGAATTCTTTGTGCCATAGCATTTTTGTTGTGCTTTTTCACGTCTGTAATCGGTGTGTAGAGCCAATGGAGCACTGCTCTGACCCTGGCTAAGTCAAGCCCACAGCCGCCTTTCCTGGAGGGGGAAGAGAGACATCCCACCGGAGCCACTGGAGAAACACACCCACTGCTGCGATGCAATGCATTAGCAGCTCTTTATTAATGCGCTTCGACAATCACCCACTATTTCAGGCACACAGTGAAGAAAAATGCCTTCAAACTGCTGATGAATTTTTAGCTGGCAGGATGTGATGACCTCCGCTGGAACGTGGCCAGGGCCCTGCCTCGGTGTCACCGGGGACGCTGGAAGGTCCCGCAGCCTGCAGCCTGGCAAGCAGCAGCACCCAGGCAGCGAGCCAGAAAAAATCCCAAGTAAGAAAAGGATTGACGAGGCCACCCCGCACCGGGCCTGCTGTAAGCGCAGGCACCCATGATTTCGAGACGTACCCGTTGCTCCAGGAGAGGGGAGCGGACAGGCAGCAGCACCACGTGTCCGGCCAGCTTGGTCTCCTTCAGAACCTTTGTGTGCATTCGGGTTCACGCTGGTGCTTTGCCCTCCAGAGCAGTGGCCGGTGCTGAGCGGGTAGCTGAGCACTGCGGCACCAGCACCGGCGAGAGCTCAGCACCTCCCAGGTGGCCAGGACAGGTCTTTGGTTGCTAAAGCTGCTCCAGACCTTGCAAAACGCAACACACAATCCTTGCACACCCAGCGCTTAGCGACTGCAAGAAGCACTATGTCCCTGCGGCGCCGGCAGCAGCGGGGCAGGTCCCCTTGCAGACCTGACCGAGCAGGGACGAGGTTCCCAAGGTGGGCTCCCCGCACGGGTTGCAATGACTGCTGCCTCCTTACAACTCTGCTAGCCACTACTAACAGCCGTCCTCAGAGACCTCCGTGGCACAGGCATGAGCCCCAGCCTTGCGGTGGCATTGGCATGGTGGCCACGGGTGGCTTATGAGACGGGGTTGGGCATCCCACATCGGGTTTCCCCTCCAGGGGACGGTGCCCGGCTTCTCCATACCTTGCCGCAGGCTCTGTGCCGGGCCGCAGGGTGAGCACAGACCATTAACTCCACCAGCTTGCCTTTGCAGTTAAAATTTTTTTGTTTAGGCTCGCACTTGGAGCTAATGGCCAAAGCTGCCGCCATCTATTATTTATGGACACAAATAGATAGATGAGCTTCGTAAATTGGGTCCCTCGTGCCCATGCGCGGGCAGAGCTCTCATAAAGAGCTATTTTTGAACTGCTGACGGCCCCGAATTGGCAACACAGCGGCTGGAGCCGGAGCTGAGCCCCAAGCCCCGCACTGCTGAGCTCCCTGCCACGTCCTGGGCATGGACCAGGCTCGCGGGGAGCCGGGATGCTCTGGGGCGAGGCTTTGCCCTGCTGCATACGTGATGGCAAGGCTGCCAGTATGAGCACAGGAAGGCTGGTACAAGTCCCGGTTTGAGAAGTTGTTTTCTGTGGTAGCTGTGGCACATGCCAAATAGCCCTGCGCACCAGGATCAGGGCTGGATCCACTTTACTGACAGCTTGAATTGGGCTGACAATGAATTTTTAAAAAGTGTGGCGAATTAGGAGGGAGAAGAATCCAGGCTGTGACCTTCTGATGGTCCAAAGCAGGTGAAGACCCAGCATGCCAGCCCTCCTCCCATGCTGCGCATCGGAGGGATGCAAAAATACATCCTTTGTTTTCAGCAGCGGTGCAGCAGCTTGCAATTTTCCGAGCCAAGCACTGCAACTACATTGTTTTCAAGCAAAGACTTGAAGTGATCCCAAATATTCTCCCCGAGCCTCTGGGCAGGCTCACCAGTGGGACTGAACTGGCGCATTAAAAAGGATAAAAGGGAACAGCCCCTCTCCTGGTTTGCCTTCTGCACGCAGGAGGCAGCTGAGGCTGTCCCCGGCGGTGACAGCAGAGGTGATGTCTGGGGAGGTCCCGTCCGGCTGATGCCACAATCTGACAGGGAGGATGCAAAACAAGATTTAGGAAATGCAAAGCAGAGGTTTGCTCATGCGAATGCCGCAGGGACGCACCTGAGTCCTAATATTTGCAGATGTTCCCCGATGAACATATTTGTTCCCGTAAACTTTGTCTCTTACATTCCAATTCGATCTCCAAGCTGGAACGGGTCCAGAAACATGTCATTTGATGAAAAGCCCCCGAGCTGGCTCCTCTCCCGCCTCCACCCCTGTCACAGGCATAGTCGCTGTCTCTCCCTTTTACATAATCCCACTGGCATCAGGAGTGCCTGGCAGCCGGGGGAGGCAGCGCCGGGGTCGGGAAGGATCCTGGGAGCAGTGCGGAGCCGCAGGGCAGCCCTGCCTGGGTTGGCAGCATCCCTTAGGGTCTAAGGGGGGAGCGGGTATCGGTATTTTTAACATAAAACGAGGGGCAGCTTAGCTAGCATATAGTTTTAAGCAGCACGCACTGTGTAGCTTCGCATCAGGCACCTAATTCAAGCAGAAACTGAATTGGGAAGGACTTCAGCTTCAAATGTAAGGGAGCTGAGGGCTTTACAGGATTATTGTTGCAGCCGCTGGGAAAAGCCTTTGGCTTCTCTGGGCACTGGATTTCCCTCGGACTGAGGATCCAGCCCCAGAAATGAGCCTGAAATATCAGCTCCGTCGCCGTTGGTAGGCGTCTTCCCTAACTAAAGGTTATCTCAATTCAGCAGCATCGCAGCTGAACCTGGAGGTTTAGTCAGCTCTTCCTCCAAATTCCCCTTTGCTTCTCCTCTTGGGGAAGAAATCATCTCTAGATACGGAGAGATTTGGGAGCAGAAACAGGGATTAGTCATAAAGATAAAACACCAGCCTTGTCACCAAGAGATGCTATTCCTGATGCAATTCCCCAGGTCTCGGACAGGCAAAGCCAGGGGAGCCGTCAGGGCTGTGCGGAACACCAGCGGGAGAATTCAGCCCTCTGTATTGAAACCTCATCTAGAAATAAGCCAGAAAGGATTTACGAAGGCCCAGCTTTGGAGGCTGCAGGAACATTGGTGTCATGTGGGAAGCAAACAATTGCAATTACCCGGCGTGTCAGTACACTGATAGTGCCGGGACCCCACGGGAAACCAGCAGAGATAACTGCTGACAATTAGTACACGGTGTCCGTAAGCCTAACGAGCAGAAGCCATGACTTGGTAACAGATCATGTCTCTGAATGCCATGATCAAAGATGCGTCTCCCACAGATGTGCTCACAGGGGAAACTGAGGCAGGGAGGTGCAATGCCTGGGACAGGGCTGCAGGAGGCGAGAGGGGTCCCAGGGAGCTCCTGGCCGGCACCGCTCCACCAGCCCCGACTCCCCTGGCAGTCTACGGGCATCTGCTTAAAGGACAAGTTATAGTGATTTTGAGAGTTGCCTCTCTTCGGGCAGGACCCGCTGCCACCCCACAAATACTGCCCTGCCCGCAGCACCTGGGAGCCAGGACTGCCGCCCTGCCAGGAGCGACCCCCCGACCACTGACCTTGCCCCAGCACCCCGGCCGGATGGGACCTGGTTCCGGGAGATATTAATCAGCATTTCTGCCCTCGCCGCAGGCTCACCACGCCAGCACTGCCCGGACCTCTTCTGCTGCCGACACCGTGCCGGAGCGTGCAACGCTCCTGCTAAAAGTTGGTCACAGCGGAACGACAGGAAGAAGCAGTCAGAAAGGCCGGGCTTCCACTTGGGCAAAGCCTCCGTGTTATTTGTCAACCGTTCAAGCAACTCACAGCAAATTACATCTGAGCATCCCATTCACTCTGCTTCCATACGTCCCATCTATGCGGTTCCTGGAGAGTTAATATTGAAATTTTCAGAACTACAGAATTGCCTAAACCAAGCCCTGTGCTGAGCTGCATGCACGCTTGAATTTTGGGTAACGGTGCTAAAGCCAGCTTGGCTCTGCGTCCGTCCCAAGGACCGTAAAACCATGCAAAACTGCACCCTCACCCCGCGCCGCTCCCCCAGAGCAGGTACGGCTGGCTACGCAGGAGCATCAGCCGTTATTCGATGGGCTGGGGACAAGCATGGCTAAAGTTGTCCGGAGTCCTGCGCCCCTCGCTGCTCTCGCCGTGCCCGGCCCGTGGAGAGCCCTCGTGCCGGGCTGATCTGCACGGGGCTGCTCATGGAGGCAGCAGCTCTGCCTCGGGCAAGGGGTGCAGAGCATCCCCAGGCTGTTCCCTTCTCCCAGTCCCAATAACGTCACCCGTTAGCTGCTGAAAGGGACATCCTGAACAGGCAAAAGCCAACCACCAGTGTCATAGAAATCCTTCTCATTTTCAGCTGAAGGCATGACAGAGAAGCTTATCAGCTGCCCACACCAAGCACTTCAGGCTGAAGTCACAGCCGCTCATTATTTTTCCTGCCTGGGTTAGGAGGAATAAAAATCTGTAAGATGCATGAGGCAGTTTGTAAGTATGCCCATCATTTTTTTTTCTGCATTTCACCCAGAATTGGCTTTGATCTCATCCTCGCTAAGTAAACCAGGTGAAAAGTCAGTAAGCGATCACCATGACGAAATGGTACCCAAGGCAGATGCTTCTTTTCGCTCCGTTCAACACGCTGCAAATGAACTTTTCCTGTCCACCCTCAAACATGCTTTGCTAATTGATTTTTCTGCTCATTAATACCAATATAAGTTATATTGAGCACTTAATAGGAACCATCTTAACACCACCATCGTAAATTCACAGTGTTGTATATAATCTACCCAGGCAAGCGTTTTTTGTATAACCTCACAAATACATACGCCTGCATAAACGTTAACACCCAAATGCTATTCAGTTATGCACAAGTTTAAAAATCTATTAATAACCTTAGTAGAGAGCTCCTCTGCAAAATCAGATGCATCCAGGCAGGCAATTCTTTAGAGGCAAAGTAAAGAGCTATTACACTGCAACGGAACAAAGAACGATACGGTGACCATACCTATATTTCATGCCCGTTTGCTTTGCGGTGGATTCTTTTAATGAAATGTGATGCTGAGGGGTAAATGTCCCCAAACTGCGAGCAATAATAGCCACTGTCCGAAATTTTGCCCGGGCTGCATTCACTACGTTCGGGGTAGTGGTGGTCTGCTTGCTGATGAGCCTGTCTTCACCATTTCGACTCTTCAAGTTGTGCTCTGTGCAGGCGATGGACACTTGCATCGCGCCCTCGGTACACCTCGAGTCACCGTCCACGTCGCGGCCAGAGCCCCCGGCCGCCCTGACGCGGGCTGCGGGCTGCCCAGCAGCGCGGGGCTCGGTCCCGAACGCTGCCGAGGAAACCTGCCGACCTTGAACTCGCAGAAGTAGCCGAGGCAGCGGGGGGGTCTCTGGGAGAGCCGGGCTGCGTCCCTGCGATGCCAGGAGGAGAGCAGCCCCGAACTTGACAAAGCAATCGCAAGAGCAGCTTTCAGCTCGCTCTCAGATCTCCCCTTGCAGTGTCTGCTGCCGCTTAGACAAAAGCATCCATCCAGTCAGGTGCTTTCAGAGCCATAACGCTCTTCCTTCATGATGAACCGTCAGCAGCAGCCGCCGCTCTCTCTTGATGCAGGCTTGCTTCTGGTTGCTGGTTTTAAATCAATGCAGGCATGCTGCAAGCGCTGGCTCCGGCACCCACTGGGCCACGAACTGCTGAACAGGCAGCCTTGCCGGCTGAAGAACCATCGACTCGCCAGCCAGTCTCTAAGGACCACCGATGCCCATCGGGTCTCCTTCGCCCAGATGCAGCAGCCCGCTACATCCCAGCCATCGCAGCCCACCCGAGGGCAGCGGGTGTGGGGGGGGGCGGCGTGGCCACAGCTCCGCAGCGGCTCCCGGGATCAGGATCGCCCGTCAGGAGCCTGCGGGAAGCATGGGAACGGGCCTCCTTTGTGCTCAGAGGGAAGGCAGGCACTTCAGGCAGATGCCTCCCATAAAAAGAGCTGCCGGCATCGCTGAGCAAGGAGAGGATCTCTTATAGCACGGAACAATTTGATGCTAAAATGGGCTAATTATGGGGGGAAAAAAAAAAGCAGGGGGAGGGGGAGAAAAAGCACTCTGCTACAATATGCCAGCAAGTTAACACGTTAATCCCATGTTTCTGGCACCCGGAGCCGCTGCCCGCAGACCCACGCTCGCAGCAGTGCCAGGGTTAATCCCTTCTCCCCCCCGCCTCCCCCCGCAGCATCTCCAGCCGCGTAAGCCGCAGCGTAAAGTCTTTGAAGCAAACCATCCCCGTCCCTTGCTGCAGCCGGGGATGCAGTCGAAGCAGGGAGCCCGGTTCTGAGCTGGCAGCTCGCCGGTGCCCACCGCCATGTGCCACCTCTCCCAGGGCGCTGGCTTTGGGTGCTGAGGGCAGGGGCAGCCCAGGGACCCCATGGCTGGTGAGCTGCTCACCGGAGAGGTGGGAGGGCCAGGCGGGGATGGCGGTGGTTTGGAGTCACCCCCAGGACCCCTGCCCATCACTGCCACCCAGCAGAGCAGCCCTGGGGGAGGACAGGCGGTGCGGGGGGCGGTTTGGGCACACGCCGGGTGCAGACCCATGAGAGAGGGTGCCCACGGGATGCGTATGGGTGGCAGCGAGGAGCGGGCCGGTGGGAGAGGACTGGGGCTGCGGTCACCCGCTGGCCCTTCCCCAGCCCCGCACAGGCCGGTGGGAAATGGTCCACAGGGGTTCCCCGCACCCCGCTCCGAAATCTGCCCTCAGACTCCCAGGAGGGCTGGCGTGAGGGTGGGGGGCACCTCCAGAGGTCCTCTCGCCCACCTCCTGCTCATTGCCCAGGCTGCCCAGGACCCTGTCCCGTTGGGGTGCGAGCAGCTCGGGGGCTGGAGACCCCCCCGGCCTCTCCGGTGACCCGCCGGGCTCTCTCCTGCTCAAGGCACGCAAAGGTGGAGCAGGAGTGGTGACGAGAAGAGAGAAGCTGGCGGGGCTGGTGTGGCGATGACGACGACCCGTTTTGACCTCAGGGTGACAAACCTTTGATTTCTGCCCCTGCAGCGGGGGCACGTCACGGTTTTCCCCCTGCCCCCCCTCCTGCTGAGGAGGGGAATGCGAGCGCGGCTGGGTGGGCAGCTGGCAGCCAGCCAAGGCCACCCACCACCCCGGGTGACACGGTGAATACCTTCTGAGGACGTCTTTGCAGTTCGTTTATCCAATGGCTCGTTAACGCTTATGCAGCACATTTCTTCAAGGATGGAAAGCAATATATCAGAGTAGAGAAAGTTACTTTATGCTCTTCTCCCAAAGGTGATTAAGAGTTAGTCCTGCAGCAGACCTGCAAACTCCCAGCCATGAGCAGCGCCCTTGGACTCGCCCTCAGGCGTGGGTTCGGGGCAGACGGACCCCTTGGCGTGAGGTTTGGAGGGAGGGAGGGCAGCGCTGATCTGTGGGGTGGAAGTCAGAAAGCTAAGTAGTAACCAGCTGAAGGAACCACCGCAAGGCTCCGTCTCAGACGCAAGATTTAGCTTTGAGGGTTTCCAGGCATCTAATCAGCGAGTTAGTATTGCAGATCACAAATAAACACTGTTCAACACCCAGAAAAGAGCACGTCGCCTGGGGGCACAAGCCACGGGGTTGCTGACACCAAGGTGCCCCACGGTGCGGCCTCATCCAGGACATCCTCCGTGTCTCCATGGGACTCGGGGATGCGGCTGGAGCGCTGGTGGTGGCACCCACAGGGCTCTGCCTTGACAGCGCAGCCGGCCCAACACAGACTAAGCACCCCCTCGGCTTTTGGAGCCCGGCTTTGCATTTCAGAGCCCAAAGCAAGACTGACATACAGCATCCTCTTGCTGGGCACAGATATTTCAAGATGTATTTTTACGTCTTGTTCTATACACGTCTGGAGAGTTCCCGTCGCAGCCAGCAGCTGGCTCTGCCGGCACTGCCAAATGGTGCGGCTTGGTCCTGGGGACGTGCCCAGGTCACTCACCCAGGTCCTGGTCACCGTCCCTGCTGCCATGGCTGCCCATGCCCTGGGGGCCAGGGAGGGGACACAAAGGGACAGTCACATTCTGCGCTGGCACATCCCGCAGAGCATATTAACTCAAGCCGCTTAGCTTTGGAGGGGTTGCAGTCTCTGCCAAAGAAATATGTATTTAAATATGGGATTTATTTCATTTGCCTGAACAAGATAATCACTTCTAGACTAAAATGTTAGAATAACATAATTTTCTATCATGAAAATCCTGAGCTTATAAAACAAGAGGTACGTGACAGCCTCAGTGGAGGACGGTGCTGGGGTGCGGTGGCAGCTCAGGCTCAGCCACGAGCCTCTGGCCATCTCTCCATGCCACTTCAGTGCCACCAAACCGCTACAGAGTCAGCTATTTGCCAAGACGTACAGATGCATTTCCCCCCCGAGGAAGGTGACAATCGCTCATTAAACAACTTGCTCAAAATGCTTCATCAAGCAAATCTGCTCGAACACAAGATGCTCACGACCACGCTGGCTTTGCCTTTCCTGTGATCCCCGTTAGCTCGTGCCCCAGGAGCCGCTGCAGCCATCCTGGGGTCAAACTAAAGACAAGAGCCAAACACGGATGAGCAGGATGCTCTAGGCAAGCGTAGAAGCCAGGAGATGTTCTGCTCCTACACAAATACACGTTTCAATGCCCTGAACAGTCTGTTTCTTTGCAGGGGTGGGATGACAAGCATCGCCGAGGCGAGCAGAATGGGAACCTCCAAAAAGGAAAAAATACTTTATTGAGAGCAGGTCTGGTCCCTGCGGAGGCACTGAGGGGAGCTGGGGCCGTGCAGCTGAGCGGGTGGTGGCCAAGCCCTGCACCGGTGCTCCCCGCTGGCAGCGCCGGCCGAGCTGGGAGCACAGGGACTCTCCGCTCCCGGGGCCAGGCAGCAGCACGGCTCTTGCTGGAACGAGCAGGAAAAAGATGCTTCTGCTGCCCAAACTGTAAAAATAAAATGAGGTCCTTCCATCTGGGCTGGGTGAAACGTTTCAAGCTGATGCAGACCCACGCCCCTAGCATGGCTCAAGCTGAACGCACTGCTTGCTTCTTTCTCTTTTTTTTTTTTTTTTTTTAATTTTAAATTTCTCCTTTTAGTGAAGCAACTTTGAGATGTTATGCCAAGTCTGGCTTGAGACTTTGCTTCTTGATGGCTGCAGTCATAGGCTATTTACACTGATTACTCTGCCCTGCCATTCTACCAAAGCAGAGCATTCCACTGGCCAAATATCAATTTGCATCTTATTCATTTCATTACATTTAAGCTGACTGCCAGCTAAACCTGTATTTTCAGTAGTATCAATATGCTGCATACAAATTCCAGCAGGCTCTGTCAATCTTTTAAGATGGCAGGTCTTAATTTCTTGCCTTTCTTGTGCTCAGACCTCAGCAGCAGGCTGTACTGCGATAGCCACGTATGTTAATTAAACAATATGCACTGCACGGGCAATGAGGATACATCGGCTGGTGAGCATGGGGTAAAAGGTAGAGCAGATTGCCTCTGCCTCCATCCCTGCACTGTTCATGCTTTACCAAGCAAAACCTTTCAGTGTTTTTTATAAAAGAAAATGCTTTTTTTCATCACCAGCTGCAAAGTTCATGTTTCTACCTAAAAAAAGTAAACTGGACATTTTCATTGATCTATATAAAAGCTCATCTTTTACATAAATAATCTGAGTATTTCCCAGCCTTAACCTTAATCTCTTAAAAGACAATTTTGTAAATTTTGAATGCTGATAAAACGGATCCAAAGAGCTCATAAAACAAATCCATCCCAGTTATCTCCCTGGGACGAGGCACTGCGGGCCGTGCCCGAGCGGGTGGGTGCCCGGGAAGGCCGCCCCACGTACACTCTGCACCACCCCTCACCGCTGCAGGGACCTCGGCAGCTACCCGGCTCCTCTTTAATCCAAATAACCCATTTTTTGCTTTGTAAGGAAGGTGGGATTGGCACATCCGCAGGGACACGTGGGGGCCGCAAGCCGGGCAGCGACCCTGGGATGTTCTCAATGAATCACAATGTAATTAGGGTACATTTTCACCTTATTTCAGTTGGAGGTTTACGTACCATAGAAGACACACCGTGGCGTTTGGCTGCGGGTTGCGACACGGAGGAGAGCTGGACACCAACCACATGCAGCCACTTACATAAACCCACATCCCTGCAGGCTAACCAGCAATCCAGGTCACCAATAATGATGCCATCTCAGCCGGTTTAAGCTCTTTAACTGAAATTCTTCAACATCCAGAGAAGCCAGCACCTTAGCACAGCAGCGAACGTAGCACCCGTCAGCACCAAATGTCAGACGAGCCCCTCTGCAAAGTTTCTTTGCTAGAAGCCTTCCTTTTTAGCAATGCATAAAATTATTTTCAGTTTAGCTATTTTTTGTTTAAGTTGTGTCTGCATATATATCATATAGTGGGGGGGAATGGTTAATGGTACTTTCCAGCGCACAGGCTGCTCACACCAGGTTACGCTTGTGCAGCCACAAGCCTCTCGTGGGGGGACTTTGCCAAGCCCCGTGGGTGGGCCGGTGACCCTGCCGGGTGTTGGGGACCTCCTGCGAGCTGGGGACAGCGGGTGCCACTGAGCAAGGTGCCTGGGACGCAAACGTAGAGGAGCCCTGGGGTCCTGAGCAGCCCCACGCCTGCCTGCCAGGGGCTGCGTGCCCGTACCCCTCGGCTGAGGCTTGCGCAGACCCTAGGGCAGAGTTCAGATGGCAGCTCCATGCAGGTAAAGGGCATTTACCCCACAGCACAAAGCCGTGTGCTCTTCCCGCTGGGGTTTTCCAGTTCTCCGAGACCCATCTCTTCCAGGGCACGCCTTCGGCCAGTGCATTTTGACATCCCCAGCAGCCCTGTGGATGCTCAGGACACAGCTCAAACAGCTTTTGTTCCTAATACCGCCGCAATGCTATGCATAAGCAGAAGTTTATGGTTATCGTTGCTCGCTGTGGCACTGCAAATTGCGTTGCATGATCACTGCATAATTACATGCGATATTAAATGCAACATCCGAACCATTTTCGCAGTGCCGCAGACACAAACGCTCCCCTCCGGCAGCCGCCTGGGCCAGGCTGAGAGCAGCTCTCTGGGCTGCCTTACGGGACCTCAGCCAGGCGTCTGCAGAGGAGACCTCACCAGTACTCTGCACACCAGCAAAACCAGCACCTAACCTGGCTCTTAGGTGTAAAACGCAGCACAGCCCTTAAGTACCAGCCGCTGCACCACCCTGCAGCTTTCCCTCCGCTCCCTACGGGGAGGGGACCTGCCCTCTGCACCCGCGGCTGGAGCAGCACCGGGGACCGGTGAGATGCAGCAGGACAGAAAACGTCGCTGCTTCCAGGCTAGAGGCACATTTAAAATAGGATTCCAGCGTTCGTGATGGAGTTTTCACCATGTTGGACATTTTGACAGGTGCTCAGCGGGACTTTGCATGCAATGTAACTGGATCAGCCAAACTTCAGAAAGCTGCATGGAAGCACTAAAAACGCAGCTGGCAGCACTGTGATGGCAGGAGCCCGCTCCCAAAGTGGGCTGGGGGAATGCAGAGTTCTGCCCATGGAGCTTTTCCACCTGAAAAACACCCTTCTTTATTTTGCCTAACAGACCAGACCTCACTGCTGCAACCAGAGTCTGTCCTCAGCCGCCTTTCCAAAATCCAGTGCCGATGTTTGAGGTGGCAGTCTCCAAGACCGGCCTTCATGAGAACTATCTTAATACACTGGCACAAATCCTTGATTTTCAGACTTCCACGCAACAGTTCTTCTGCAGCACAGCAGGACGCGCTCAGGGAAATTCTGTGTTATGTCCCAATAAAAGTTTCACTGGGCCATAAAAGCTCTGGTTATAAACACAGCCCGTGCGCATCTCTCAGCCATTTCACTCCATCTCAATAGCTGTTTGAAAACAGGTTTCCTGCTAAGCTAATTACTTATGATTGCCGCAGTTCCGTTACATCTCTGTAAATTGGGCTGATATGGACACTGGAGAGATAACGAGCGCTGCCACCCAGGAGAGCGGGGAGAAGAGCCCAGGAGCGAGCTGGCGTTAGGATGCGTCTCCCAAAAGGGCTTCCGTGGTATTAATTTCAATTAACAGCCGAGGCCCTGCCGCAGCGTGATGCTCACAAGCTCAGCTGTGGAGTGGTCCTGTCTGAAGCAGTGGCGACGAACCCCGCAGCTATTTGTAGCTCTTTTGGGTGTATCTAAATTCACGAGGAATGTTTCTTTTTTGATAACAACGCTGGAAGCTTGGCAAGGAAATGAGCTGCAGAACAAAAGCACTGCGTTTATCTAGCAAACAGTCATCCATTTTCACTGGTTTCACGTGAAAAACTTAATTTGCATGTGTAATTGCACTCGAGGAAGACCGATCAAAATTCCCATTAAATATTTTGTAGTTAAAACGCATCATTCTGGCAGGTTTTCAGCCAGGCTGACTGCAGCGCACAGCCCGGGCTGCCTCCGATAGCACATGAGATCTGTTATCGGCTCCAGCCCCACACCCGCCGGCCAGGCTCCAAGGGCTCCAGCCTCCCGAAAGGACCAAAACCAGGAGCGTAACAGCACGGGCAAAGGGAGCCAGGCTGCTGGCTCTGCTAACACGTGCAATGTGTTAAGGCCAGGGTTTAAATAAGGCAGCATCGTCCCAGCCCTGGGGAGGCACGCTGTACCAAAGTGCAAATGCTGCCCTGTTCTTCTGCAGGGATAGTCCTCATGTTCATGTTACAGATCCTTCAGGATGTGATGAAATGCTAAACGAATCAAAACTGGCATGAAAAATACACTGTCTTTGCTTAATTCTAATTAGAAGTGAGCCAGAGGCAAGCAAGGTAACAAACGTGTGGGCTGGCTTCCCTGCGGGCAGTGCTGCCACGGCTTTCCGCTCTGCCCGAGCAGGAGCTGAACCCCCAGAGCAGAAACCCTCGGCTACGGGCTCGCCACAGCTGCACCAGGTCACCCTGCAGAAAAAGGCGTTTGAAAATTAGCTGCACCAAAAGAGAAAATTCCCCCGTTTCACCTTCCTAAACTGACCCGGTTTCAGAACCCTCCTTTTTTTTTTTTCCTTTGCGTGCATTTCTACACGATGTATGCAATCTGTATGTCATATAGAGATCCACTCACGAGGAACTCATGAACAAACTCCCATCTAATTTTCGATCCCCCTGGGTATCCAAGGTGCCCGCTCGCCAGCCCCGCGGATGCTCATCGGCTGCACCAGGCGCTGGGAGCCCCACCGAGAGCCAACAGCCCCCACTGGTACAGCCCCCAGACACCGAGGGAACCACCACTACCAAAGAGCTTTGCAATAGTTAGCCAGCCCTATGTAATATTAAATAAATTGTTGCTTAATATAATGTGAGAGAATCAATACTGAAATGGAGACCCAGAGCTTTCCATGTCTTACAAAGAGGATGTAACTTACCGGGTGCCCCATTCCTTTAATCGCTCACTTATCCTTGTGCATAGAAAACATCCACCAGCATATTTCCTATTGCCCTATTAGCTGCGCTACCCCTGCTCCAAACCAGGTAATTTAATTTTTCCATGTCATCTATTTCATTTCTCAGCTGACTGAAAGCCAGTGGCTTACAAGATGGGCTCTGGAAATGACCGTTTTTTTAATGTATTGCAATACATTGAACAGGATTGAACACGATTAAAACACTTAGAGGTGCATGAATCTCCATTGCACAGTACAAGAGGTTTTCTTAGGGTTTTTTCCCCCCCCACAGGCAAGGCTAGAGCCCCTGACATGGGCATCCCAGTTACTGAGCAATCCATCCCAGGTCCAGAGGAGAGGAACATCCCCGGCGGCAGCAGCAGCAGGATCCTGGGGAGCCCCGTGATACCCCAGGCATTCGGGGCTGGCGCGCCATGCTCAGGGACACCATACGGCCCATGGCCTCAGGTTACTGAATGCTTTTCTCGCTTCTGTGGTACTTCAGGGGTTTTTCATAGAATCACTTAGGTTGGAAAAGACCTTTAAGATCACCAAGTCCAACCATCAACCATGTCATGACGTGCCTCGTCTACATGCTTTTTGACCACCTCCAAGGATGGTGACTCCACCACTTCCCTGGGCAGCCTGTTCCAAAGCCTGACAACCCTTTCAGTAAAGAATTTTTTCCTAATACCCAATCTAAACCTCCCCTGGCACAACTTGAGGCTGTTTCCTCTCGTCCTATCACTAGTTACTTGGTAGAAGAGACCAGCACCCACCTCACTACAACCTCCTTTCAGGTAGTTGCAGAGAGCGAGAAGGTCTCCCCTCAGCCTCCTTTTCTCCAGGCTGAACAACGCCAGTTCCCTCAGCCTCTCCTCATCAGACTTGTGCTCCAGGCCCCTCACCAGCTTCGTTGCCCTTCTCTGGACACGCTCCAGCGCCTCCATGTCTTTCCTGGAGTGAGGGGCCCAAAACTGAACACAGCACTCGAGGTGCGGCCTCACCAGTGCCGAGTACTGGGGGACGATCACTTCCCTGCTCCTGCTGGCCACACTGTTTCTGATACAGGCCAGGATGCCCTTGGCCACCTTGCTGGCTGATATTCAGCCGGCTGTCCACCAGCACCCCCAGGTCCTTTTCTGCGGGGCAGCTTTCCAGCCGCTCTTCCCCAAGCCTTTTTGATGGAAGCAGCATCCAGCCCCGCACACCCTCCCCCTGCTCAGCGCCTGCTCCAGGGGCACGGAGGGAAGCGATGTCGACCCCAACGCCTGCCCCGAGCACAGCCCACGGCTGCCGGCCGCACATCAGCCTCCCTGCAGGAGGGGTTAAAATAACAACTACACGTTTCCAACTACAACCGTTTTTTTTACCATAAAAACATAAAATAGCTAAAGGAAGGTGAAGTGTCAGGGAAACGCACTGAGGTTGGCAGCTCGTGGCAAACAGGTGGTTTTCTGTTTTGCCGTACTCATATTCTAGACTGTGCATACAGAAAGTCCAGATTTTTCCCAGGTGTTTTGCATAACCTGATTGATAAATGTATTCCAAATAAAGCTTGGCCCAAGCTATGTCCTTCCAACTTGGCAGTGCTTGTTGAATAGTAGATTTTAGGCAATTATGTATATTACTCTGTTATCCGGACACGTCAAATATCACCCAAGCATTACTTTTAACAGCTTAAAACTCTAAATTCACTTATATGAAGAAATACGTTGCTATTGTCGCAGTCTTGGATGCTGAATAATACACAACTTCATTCTGCCCTTTCCAGAATGTGCTATAGCAGATGGATGACTAATTATCATGCAATAACTTTTGATTCTTTGAGATGAGCTGGCAGAGGGTCAGAATAAAGACAACCTACAGCAGACTGCATTGTTTGCAAAACTTTCTTCCAACGGATACCCCTTCGGCAAACGTCCCACTCGCCTGGGAACCCTCAGCTTTCACTTGAGCTGCATCCTTCTCCAGCCAGCATAGGGACCTGCACTCCCTTGTGAACAAACTAAATGAAAGCTGAGTATCTCCATCAGCGATTACCTTATTGTTCAGCATTGGTTTATATAAGTACTATTAAAATATCGCCTTCCCAAACAGTATTTTTTTAGAAAGATTTTAATTCTTCCCGAGATTCTCTCTTTCAGCTGCAACAACATTTCTAATTATTGAAGTGAGTGGCACAAGGTGAGAATCCCATCAGCTACATCCAACAAGAGTGGCACAAGACCTCACTCCCTGCGTTGGAGAGAAAACTGTTCACATTGACCAGCGCTCCCAAAATAGTGAGAGGCAGCTGCTGGAACCTGTCACTGAGAAGAATTATCACATCACCTAGAACAATGTCATTTGCTGAAGTGCAGCAGATTACTAAGAAATGATCTTCAGTCCAATTAATTTTATCATTGCCTTTTCACACTGCCAGGCTCCTCTTTGGGGAAAGTGATACAGCAAAATCTGTTGCATCAGCACTTCCTCCGCGACTTAGTTACTAGCCTACATCACTAGTTAAAAA
>VYZV01045891.1:69860-103813 GCA_013401275.1 Pandion haliaetus
AAAAAAAAACCCTCATCATTTCGGGACTTCTGGAGCCTGCTTTTTATCTGAACAGTGTGACTTCTCCCACCAGGAGGTCGTGTCGGAGCAGGCTTTGGGACTGTTTTGTGTTTGCCCAGGGGTGCAGGCAGAGCATACTGCTGCCAGGCAAAAGCCAGGGACTGCAGGAAGTCTTTAGCTCCCTAATTTCGCTCACCCACCCTTTGGATTAAGGGGAAAAATATTGCTCTTTTCACTTCCAGACTGCTCTGCAAAGACTTTTTAATTTTTTTTTTTTTTTTAAATCATTGACATGACTTGCTGCTTCTTTCTGAGCACTGNTCAGAACGGCATAATGCCATTTCAGTAATTTAAATGCGAGGCACTGTCAAGTCTTCAGGTGATCTCCAAGCACTGCCAAGAACTTCCAAGCCAAGGATCCACCGTACTGCCCACGGCCAGTGCTGGCCAGGCAAGCAGTCTCTGGTCTTCAAGCACATCCCAAATGGTATTGAACAAGCATTTACATACTGTAATGGTGCCCATTTAATTAACAAAAGGATTTGCAAGAGGATTGTTACTTATAGCCAAATGCATAACCGCTCATTAGGTCCTCGGGGGAAAAGAATAATTACTCTTGCAATCTACAGGGTGTCTTTTTCTGCAGTGAAAAATGTGCATTTCCCCACCCCAGCTGGGATGGGCAGCTGAGGGCTGGCAGGGGGATCTGCTTACCTGGCCTGCGGCTGGACAGCTGGGGTAAGCAGCATCCCCCAACAGCCTCACCGTGCCTATTTAGACACACTAAGGACCCCGTGTAGTTCACAAACGTCCCAGGAAAAAACAGAAACCGTGCGACTGGAATTTCAGGAATGCTGTGCTGTCTTCTAGAGTCTTTCTGGCACAGGGATGAAGCCAAGCAACTATGAAAATGCACACTGAAAAAAAAAAGCTTATCAGGCAATAGCAGGTCTGCGGCAGGCAGTTTAGCCATGGAAAAAGCTGCCTTTCAAGTCTGCCGTCCCACCCGCGCATCCACGGGGGCCTCTGCTTGATGGCGAGATACAGAAATAGAAAGGTGGTCACCTCAGCATGGAGGAAAACACAGGATAATAAGAAAAATACATTTCAGTTCATCATTGTGGCTTGCTCAAACGGTAAATAAAACAACTTCTGATTCAAAGACTGGTGCAAAGACTCGCCCTGCTGAGCCCCATCACTCGCTGAGCATGCAGAGCATGCCATCCCATTCATCCTTGCACCAGCACAACAGACTGCCCAGAGGAGGGGACACTCACCGAAGGAAGCAGCATCCTCAAATAATGTAGTTACACCGAGTATTTCATAGCAGACAGCACTAGAAAGTATATCTAGAAATACTGAGAGCAGAATCCCCAGGAGATCCCCCGTCCCACGCCCCAGCTCTGCCCCGTGTTAGATTTGTTACTCCCATGTTATTTACTGCCGTCGGTCCTGGGAAGCGGCCGCAGGCTGGGGCCGTGCCGTGGGGCAGCCCCGCAGCCGTACTCCCTCCTCCAGGGCTGGCATCAATCGTAACCTAAATCTCCATCCGCTTCCCTGACCTGGCAACTGCTTCCTGATATTGGAGTAATTCTGAGGAAGAGGAGAAAACTGCAATCCGATGATGAGGGGTCCCCTGTGCCCCACAGCTCTCTTAAAAATAAGCGTGATTGGAATCACGTTGCAGCTTTGCCTCTTCTCAGACACTTACTCCTCGATTCTGCCAAATTCTTCCTGATATCTCCAGGTCTCAGAAGGGCACTTTTTATCCTAAATGTTTTGCCTTTGGGATCTGCTAGACTGGACAAAGTGCTGCATTTCCAGGAAAGTTTCTTCTTTACATTACCGCAAGCTTGCAAGCCCTTCACATTCTAAATGCAATGAAAACTCACTATTAATAATCATTAGTGTACAAACCAGGATTAATAACCAAGAGAGAAAAATCAAGAGAATTCTCTAAGCACAGACTGGGCCATAGACCTGCGCTACTGGGGCTGAAAAGGGGCATTTTCTGCTCATACTGGGAGACCCGCAGTGGGAGGGATGGGCGTGGGGCAGGAGCGGTAACTGCAGCGAGGGAGAAGGTTGTTGGAAGAGCAGCTGCCATCGCGTTCAGTTATTTACTTCAATTAAGCGAAGCAAAAGAATTGCTATTGCATCAATATTGGATTTGTATTGAAGATCACAATCCATTTTTATTCCACCTGAACCGTGGCCATCTGCGATGCCAAGCGCCGAGTCAGCATTGCCGGAGCACACCCCACGCTCGGCGATAAAGGGACCTGCTCCCAGCCTGGCATTGAAGCTAAACCCTTCAAAGCCTTGCCAGAGCCTGGTTTTATGATCATTTCCTCAAGGACGGAGCTTTGCAACCAACCAGCAACCCTGACAACTGCTAGAGGAGGTTCAGCTGGGATTTTCCTAAACCCAACCCCCTTCGACCCACCGCTCAGCAGTTTGTGTCAGTGCAACGTCTGGCGAGGTCCCCACCTCAGCAGATCCCAAAGTCAGCCCAAAGACTCTCAGATAAAACCTGTTTTAACCAAGACCTCACGGACCGAGTTTCATGCCAGGGCAGGCATGCAGAATGCAGACTTCAAACCCGTATATAAATATACCCATAAATATCCCAAAATTTCCAGTCAGCTCCCTGGAGAGGTGCTGGATACACTCTGCACCGCCGATGCCGTGGCAGGGAGCGGAGAGCAGGCTCAGCAGGCAGCACCCTGCCCACGGAGCTGGTGATTTATTCAGCATCTGGCAGGGCAGGCTTTCAAGCTGGAGTTTGACAGGAGCAGAAGGTGCGCAAAAAGCAGCAGCAAGCGTGCAAATTCCTGCTGGGCACCGGCGGGAGCTGCCGCTCTGCACGCCGCTAAGGGTTAGCTGGGATTTATTTATTGCTGGGGTGGTGAACTGGGAGGACAAAATTTGCTTTGTCTTCCACCTACGGCATAGGGAGCTTCCTACCCAAAGGTGTGAGCAACCCTGGAATTACCAGCGGGGTGGATCTGAGCTTTTACACGGCTTTGTCACTGTTGAAGACCTTATACTGCAGAAGGAAGCGTGTGTGCACACGCGTGTGCGTACGCATGTGCGCAGGTACGCACACACATATGTGTGTATCGCTGGCAATGACAGCAACCAGAAAGCAGCAGGATCAGGGAGCCAGCATCGTAGGAGCAGCTAAAGAGCTCCTCCTGCTGAAATCCACCCGGGGAGATGGGGCTCATGCTGCATGTACCATTCTCCTGAAGGAGTAAAATGGGATTTCTTACTTCAAGGAGGAAATACCACGCTACAAACACCCTACGCACATGCGGATACCCCGTCCACATCCTCACCCACACATATGTCCTGTTTCCATCCTGCCCTCCCCCATTCGTGTGTGGTACGGGCAAGAACCCTACAAAAATAACGCAAAAACCAAGGAGCAGGTGGAAACTAAAATCGTTTGAAAAAAGGATAGACATGGGAGTATTTTCCATCATCCTTGCACTAGATAGCAGGCCATGTAGTTTGAACAGGCTAAAAAAGAAAAAACAAAAAACCTCACGAAAAATTACTCTGGCTATCAAAAAAAGGGCACAGCTGGACGCAGCTCTATAGATCAATCTGCACAGGAAATAGGGAAAACATCAACGCTGTAAGCTATATCCCAATAAATATAATGCAACTGTGCTCTGAACTGAGCAGATTAGGGCAGGATTACAGTGCAGGATTATAGGACCACATCAACCGCTCTCATATATTTTGCCATCTAAAGCTTCGATGCATGAAATGAGCCGGACCAAGGGAGCCTGGAAAAGCAGCTATGCAAAGCGACCATTCCCAAATTTCCCTCTTCTGTGGCAGGCCTTTGGAGGTATAAAGATGACCCCAGAAGAAGGGATAAGGGCTGAAGAGTGCGATCCGCCTGCTGACCCCCTGCACATTGACCCGTCTCCTACCGCAGAGTGTAAGCGCGGCCGTACCGGCACAGAGCGCAGCATCCCTACGGACCAGCCACACAGCCCAGACAATGCCCAGGAGCGGGTCCCGAGAAGAGATTATAAAGGAACTGAACAAAAATGCAGTAATGCCTTCCCCAGTATATCGTCTCAGCTTTCTGCCATCTGCCATCTAAAAATCTGCTGTGCTAGAGGTTAAATCCACCCCTTGGTATTCAATAGCCTTTGATGGCCTTGTCTGATACCTAGTAACATTTTGAACATGCTCTTACTTTCAGCATCCAAAACATCCCATGACAGTGAGTTCCCCAACTTCATTACAAGATGTGGGGAAAACATTTCCTGTGTTTTAAACCTGTTGTCCAGAAATTCCATTTGCATTTCCCCTGGTTCCTGCGCTATGGGAGACAGGGAGTTACTTGCTACAGGCTGTTCCTGATTTTAAACACATCTGCTGTAATCCTTGTCAATCATCTTTTTCCTAAGCTAAAAGCCCGTTTAATCACCCGGTGCAGGGACAATCCCATCACTCGGAGCCCTCTGCTTGCTATAGCCCAGCTTACTGTATCCATCTGAAATGGGATGGCCTGCACTGACTGCAGGATTTGAAATGTCAGCTCCCAGAAATTTATAAAAAACCCAGTATTTTACTGTTAGGCATGTTACATTTTCTAAAACGGTGCTTGCCTTTTTCTCTACGTCACTCAGGGATGGGGGGGAGCGGGACTTTTCAGCAATAGTTCTTCTGCAGGAGCATTTTATCTTTTTGCCCATGCTGGTCAGTGCCTTCAGGGGTCCCCACAAAATCCTGGGACTCACCAAAAGCCTTTTGCTATTTCAGGATTTGATCCAGTTACCCAAGTGCCATAATTGTCTTGGCGGGGTTACCAAACTAGAGAGACTTTCTGGTAAATTTTGCGTGTTTGGTCTCTAGTAATACTTAGAAAACAAGCAACGATATAGTTGAAGAACGACATTCGTTCTGGCGCTGCAGACTGCATATTTCACTCCCTTATTGCTTTTCCTGACACAGACTTGTACCAACGCAAGACACACACCAAATTAGCCATACAAATCACAGCCCTTTTGCCATCAGTTTGTCCCTCGAGAGCTCTGCTATTTCCTCTTGTGGTATTTAGCCACAGTAAGCACTTTCACCTGTCAGAATTAAGAGATACGGGCTATCTGATCGCGGCACTATTTTTATCACCAGCACGAGCCGCCACCTCCTCCTCACACATCAAACAAGTGACTCAGGGTAAAAGAAAAGAATGAGTGAGGGCAAGTTTTACCATCAGTTTGTCTCTGACGATTTGCAGGTGCCCTCCTCCCCCGCGGTCACCGTGCCCAGCTCCTTGCCGCACCGGCTGAGCGCTCGCTCTGCGGTAGCGACATTTCCCATTGCAAGCAGAAAAGAAAAGAAAAAGCAGCCCATCCTGCAAAGGTCTACCTGCTGGCCAGTCTTCGTACGAGAGCTTCAGCATGACAATCCTAAATTTCAAGTTTTTAATTAGCTTAACCAACGAAAGCAAAGTAAACTGGGCAGAGCATGCCAGCACTTTCTCAGCATGCAGGAACTCCTGAAGGTTTCCTGCAGGACAGCCTGGGGGGTGCGGGGGGGGACACACTCATTCCAAATGAAGCGAGTTTGCCAGGGGCTTGCGTGCTGCGGGAAGAATTCGCCGTCCCCGAACAAAACCTCAACTTAATATAAAATAGATAAAACGCAAATAGAAAACTATACCCTCAGCTCCAAAGGCTGCTGCGTGGGTGAATCCAGCAGCGCCTCGGAAGTCCATGACCTCCATAAATACTTTCCACATACAACGTTTGCCAACAGCATGTTTTGCAAAAGTTGCCCGGGTGCTTTTGCAGACATATACATATAACTTTTCACCTCCAGGCTCTCAAACTGCAGCTGCCCGAGCACAGAGACGCTATTTTAACCATGCACGAGCAGAATATTGAGAAGTTTTATAGCCGCAGCTTCCCAGCCGTGCAGACAGACCCAGCCCACGTAGTTTGGTCTTTAAGAGCTCAAACCCCAGCCCAGTGTGTGTGGAAGGAAGCCATGCAACGAACGCCCCGTTGTATAATAAGATGCCAAATTGGCTTTGCAAATGGCGTTTCGTGTGAGAGAAATACTATTGTCATCAGAAACAAACTAAGCTCATGCACCGCTGCGCTTTCAGTTATTCAGTAATAGGCTGAACTAAGCTGTATTTGCTAAAGCAATGAAAGGAAAAAGAACTAATCATCCTATAAATAAACCAGCTTATGAGCATTTAGTAAGTGTTTCTTGTTAACGATTCGGTACTGTCCACACGTAATTAAATAGCTCTTCATAAAAAAGGGGTTTTTATTGTGCCATCTTTAGACTGGACCTACGGACATCTGTAGAAATGTCTGGAAGGCAAAACAAGCCATCCTGGAAAAGAAGACATACAAGCTCAGTAAGACTAGAAGAGGCCCTGTACTTCTAAAGCTGGAAGAGCAAAAAACCTATAGAAAGCAGCAAGTGATGACTGCTGGGAAACGCTTCCCACCTCACGGCAGAGCCCTCTGCACAGCCCCCTCTCCTGCAGAACTCTTCTTTCCCTGGATATACGTGAAACGCAAAATGTTATAGCTGTTTCTGTCAACTATGAAAAATGCATCTACTTAAAATTAAGCATATGCTTGAATCCATCAGCTTCAATAGAAATTAAGCGTATGCTTTATTTTACCATGACTAAAGGCTCTGATGAATGAAGACCACTCCATTTTATAAACCGAGAAACAGAGAGGGGTATGGAGCTATTCGCACAGAGTCTGTGCTAAAGCTGAGCGGGCAACCACGGCCCTTGGCACTGGGTAAAGCCTCATAGCCAACACCAGCTACCCTTGGAGCACAGACAGTCCCAGAATATCTCATTCATTACACTTTTCTGTGACTGAAAAAGTCAGTCTCCAGCGGGTTTGGGAACTGGGTATCCATCCCCACAGAAGTTTTCTCCCCAACCTCTTTGTAGGTTTTCACCTCCAGGCTGGGCACGTTTTCTATGCAGCAGCAAGTAGAGATGAACGCTGCTGTTGAGTTTTGACCAACGCGTTTTTGACTCAGCAGCATCCAGGTTCTGTACATCAGGCTGGTTTGCAGGATAATCTCCTGCGGAGGAAACTTAAGATACCAGATCATAACTATTTTATGGGAACACTGTGTGACTACGACATTACTTGTGCTTCTCAGCAAGAGCACAGTAAGCGTTAAACTATTTCTGGAGTGGACCATCACCACAGAAAGTGCAGAATTAGCAAAGAAAGAAGATAAATGAGTATTTTTGTGTGTGTACTAACACCGATCGTTTCTAACACAACTGCCACATGGGATTAGGATCATCAGAAAGGGAGCAAAAGCATTTCTCATTAGAAAGGAGACAAGCTTCCAGATCTGAAAAAAACAGTTAATCAGAGTATCTCGCTCGGGGACAGCATCGCTCCTGCTAACCCAGAGTGACACCAGGGATTACTTCTATCATAACTCCGCTCGGAACATGGCAGCCCTGGGATGCCGTTCCACTGCCTTTGGACATTTTCCCTTTTCATCACTCAAACACTGTGGGCTCGGTTCTCTTCTTACTTACAGCGGTTCCCCATTGGTAAGCCCAACTTGCTCCAGGGATTCCCAGCCGGCGCCGGCAGAGCAGAGGTACAAAGCCCTTTGCCCTTTCTTCTGATGCTGGCTCTAAAGCACTTCTTTCACACGCTCGGTCCTCCCTGGACAGTGTCTCCAAACAATGACAAATTTCCCCGGCCAGCAGCTAAAGCCATAACACAACTGTGCTGTTTCCATAAAAATAGCAAACATGTGGTCTTATTTCGGATTTAAGCTCAGACTGGCCATGGGCAAAAGTCAATCTCCTGGGAAAGCAAACATTTTGAAGAAAAATTTTTTTCTAGTAGAATCACAGAGAATGTAGCTACTTTCCATAGGGGATGTCAGCCTGTTAAAATTAATCTCTTTTGAAATGAAACAAAATGACAACAAATGAGACAAAAGCACACCGATGCCTTTTTCACCTGTCGTCCCCCAGCCTACACCCTCTTTCCTCAGGCCGTCCCAGCTCCCAGCATGGACGAGGTCCTCTCCCTTGGATGTTCTTTCTAACACACAAGCCACGTATTTCAGAGCCTGAACCCAGCCGGACTCTGGTTTTATAGCAGAGCGGGGACAGACATCACATCAAAGCACCAGCCAGGCGGAACACCTCTATTCTCCATGTCTTCTGTTTCACTGTTCAGCCATTATCGTTTTAATGCACATAAATAAATGAGTTTTCAGTAAAATGTCAGAAAGAGTAAATACTTCTACCCAAATTTGAAAGAGGCAGGTCGGTAGATGGACACAAACAACAAACGGTAGAAGAGAAAAATCAAATTCAGAGTTTTCAGAGACCAGGTCACACGCATTTAGCATTGCTCAAAGACATGCTAATTCTTACAGTGCTCAGAACGCTTAGAGGAGAAAAGCTACTAAACCAGACAACATCTTCAGATTTTGTAAGCCTGCCCGGAGGTGCGCACAGGTTGCTCGGTCAAGTTTCCCATCGTTTTAGCTGTTTGCTGCCAAACGGGCAGCCACCAAGTACCCCAGCACTGGACACACAGAAGTACCTGTACTTCATTCCCGTCTCGGCTCGGACGGTCTCTTGCAGCGACAGCCCATGCAGGTGCAGGAATTTCTCCAGCTGCTTCAGCTCGGCGGCTCGGCTCAGCTTCCCCGGCCAGCCCGCGGCAGGAGGGCAGGCTCTGGGAACGACACTTTGCTTTTTACCTTTCAGGAGGGCTTCGCTCGGCTTCTGCAAGCTCGGCTTGTGGGGTGGGATATCCGTGCAGGCGGGCTTGTACAAATGCATGGTCCACACGCGGAGCGGCAAAGAGAGACCCTCAATGCCCAGCAGCTGCTGGAGTGTGGGGTATTCAGGAGCTGCCACCCTACAGGCTGTTGAGAGGAGAGCCCAGTGCCACCACACTCCCACCAGTACGAGACGGTGTGAGCTGGGCTGTGCTGCCCAAGAGGACCACAGGACTATGTTTTTTTCTCCCAGCCATTCTTTATATTATTGCAATTGGCTCATTTTAATTGATGCCTAGCATGGATTCTGGCCAAGATCAGCAATCTTGTTCATCTGCTGAAACCTATAATGGTCAAGTACTGCAAGGGATAAGGACTGCCAGTGGGAATAGAGCACTGACCCTGTTTCCCAGGTCTTATATTTAGATAATGAGAAATATTTGTTTGGCATTCAGTCCAAGGCCAATAAACGTAAACCGAATATTCTCACAGGGTTTATTTCGGGCCTTGGGCTGGAGACATGAATACTGCAAGCATCTCTTATGCAAGTCATTAAAACATTTTCTTTTCTCGTAGTCCATTGTGAACTCTCACAGCTCACGTTACCTGGTCTGTAAACTTCCCTGGTATCTGCAGCCTCCTGAGACTTTGACAATTAATAAGAAAACAAAGGCTACGGAGCAGTCAAACACCAGAAAGAAAAAATAACCTAAAACCAAACAGAGAAGGGAAATGCTTGAGAAAGGAATGAGCTGCGGGCATCGGAGCCAGGGCAGGGAGCAAGCACAGCTCTCGGGAGGCTGCGTGCTCCCACAAGAGCCTGTGCACGGATGGAGAGGGGCTGCGGGTGTGGAGCTGGCAAAGCCCCCGAGATGCCACCAGCCGCTACAAAACCTCCAGCTCCACAGAACCGGCCACCACTCGGCAAGGGGCGGCGGGCGAGGACACAGGTACACGTCTGAACACGATGCCTAAAAATAAACATACCAAGCCAACAACCAGTTATTTCACCACGGCTAAATAGCAAGCAAAAAGTTTCTGGTTCTCAGGGTCTTCATCCCTGAGGGGTGATGGGAGAAACAGCACAGGTTTTGCTGCATCACCAAAACCAGTGACAAGGGCATCCAGTGCCCTCCGGTCAAGCTAACATCCAAGAGGACCACAGTAACCTTTTCTGGCCGACACCAGCCCACAGCAAACAAATCACGACAATGTATGGTACACACCATGGAGGCAGGTTTCTGAGGCTCTTCTGTTTTAAAAACTCAGCCCATTTTCTGACCGTCATTTCAATCCCAAATATATCGGAAAAATAAGTTAAATAATCAAGTGATGGATGTATCATGAACTCAACTAATCCTTAAATCTTTCAAAACAGATAAACAAAGACTGATCCCAAGCCCAGAACATATTTTAAAAGATTATAATTCAATGTCACAGAGGGGAGTTTGGCATGGACATTTGGATTACCCGGTATCAGGGCCCTGAGGGCACTAATGGACCTCAGCGTCCCCGATTTCCCAGGCTGGGGCGGCGGGAGGGCTCCTGCCCTGCCGCCCCAGGGACCCCCAGCCCCGTGGAACCCTGACGCACAGCTGCCCGAAGATGGGGGATCCCGCTCTCCTGGTGCCGACCAAGCCCAACCACCAACGGTGGGGTGCAGGCCGTGCTCTCAAGCTCTACTCTTTGCAACACGAGTACGCCCGATGGAGGGATGCGTGCCCTGTGACCGCAGCCATAGCTCCCTCGCAGGAACTGTATTTCTTCCTCCCAGAGGTGTAAGACCGAAGGCTGTAGCTGCAACTTCTGGTGCAGCTGCCTTTTGTTTTACCTCCTGTCAGATCCAGCTCTTTCCTCATCTATAACGCAAGGTGAACCAAGGGCAAAGAAGTATTTCTGCAAGTTCTCCTGAAGTTTTTAGATGTAAGAGTTTCACGGGTTTGGAGCTTTAGGGGCTGGTATGGATCAGCATCATTAGAAACTTGGTTCTCCCAGAAGTTATTGCCCAGTGCTTTGCTTTTACAGCGCCGTTTAAGACCACAGGTGCCGGACCACGGGCTGGCGTGGCCGATGAGCACTGTGCCCCAGAAATTGCTCACTCTTAGTCTGCAGCCCCACTCATTTCTGCACTTAATCCCTACTTGCTCCATCTCTCATAGTTTTATCTTGTTTTCCTTTCAGTTATCCTGTTTCTAATTTTTATTCTAATGACATTTTTATTAATTTCTAATCCCAACATGTTTGCGAGATCTAGGTTTGTGCCCGGCACTTCAGGCATCCCCCTTCTGTCCGGGATTAGGGAAGATTTCCCCCGACTTCTCGACTGAAATCCCCGCTATTACTAAAGCTTTTGTGTATTGCTGGGCAAAACGCTGAAGCCCCCCTTTGGCAGCAGCCCTGTCCCTCGAGGTGAATGAAACCCGCGTCGTTCCTCTGCCGGTCCCCGAAAGCGCCCTGAGCGAGCTCGGCCGCCCTGTCCCCGCAATGCTGCTGTTTGGGGACAGCGGGACTGAGACAGCAACACCAGGCAATTCATCTTTAGGTTCTGATTTCATTAAGGGTCTTACTCAGTGCAGGAGATTAGAGTGTCGCACATCTAATTTCCACTAATACCAAGATCCCCTTATATTCTTTTTAAAGGAGTAAGATCAGATTCTGGAGGCTGCGACATTTAGGATCGATGGCATTAGAAGTTCAGCAGCTGCTGGTTTCCCCTCCCTACTGGCTTGTTCGCTGTTGCTGCTGCCCCGGTCCGGGGAGGGAAGGGGGAGACGGGGACCTGGGGCCAGCAGGCCCCAGCAAAGGCTGTCCTGCCATTTTCTCCTGTCACCCACCCAATCCCTGCTCAACAGCAGCAACTTTCCAACTAAATTCAAACGAAATTACAGCCATTTGGGCGAAACAGCTCATGAGAAATAGGGCTGAATAACCAGAGGCAGTTTGTGCCGAGGAAGTTATCAAAACTAAGAAACAAGTTTGCAGAATTTTCAGCTCTGTAACACGCATCCATCACGGTGGAGGAAAAAAAACCCTAAATAATCAGAAAAGTCAGACTCATAAAGCCCCAAAGCTTTCTGTTATTATTATTACCACCAGCATCGTTTCCTGGACTGCAAACCGCTGCTGCCTGCACAGCCAGCGGGGTACGTACCTGTGGGGCATCCCGGTGGTGTAGGCGATGGTGTACTCGTGGGAGAGCTCGCAGACCCGCAGGTACCAGTTCATCTCCAGCTCCCGCAGCAGAGCCAGCCGCCGGGCACGCTGCTGCGGCTGGCTGGCCCGGGCTCGGCCCTCCTTCCCGCTTTCCGAGGAGCTCTTCAGGGCTCTCTCCCTGCTCCCCAGGGAAAGCACCGACTGCTTCCTCAGCTTCAGGGTTTCCTCGGCATTTTTATTCCCCACGGTCCCTGTGCGTGCCGCCAGCATTTTGCGTCCTGTCTCGGTGCGAAGCAGCACACCCGGGCTCTAAGTCACTGCCCTCAAATCATTTAAACTGATTTTCAGCACGCACTTTCCTCCCTCTATAACCTCATGCCGGCCACAAAGCTGTAATTAGATACGTGTCTGCGGAGCTTAACCAGAAAGAAGAGATGCAACCTTCTCACGGAAACATCTGTAGCAGCTTCCCGCTTGCCAGCGGGCTTCGTTTTGCAACGGGTAAGGAGGACAGTTCTTAAAAACACAGAGACCGGACTTGTACAAAACAAGGTATTTAGATGGATAGCAGCGGGGAAAAAAAAGGTCCAGCTCACTAAAGCTGTAAACATTGGAGGGCTCCAGCCAGCGTAGGTGAAGTCACGCGTGTGGCCCCCTCGACGGCAAACCCACAGCCACGTGGGCTCGCCCGAGCAAATTGCAGCGCGGTTCCTGCCGGATGAGGCCTCGGAGCATCAATGTCTTCACCAGCCCGGCTGCGTTAGAGCTGAGCCGGCCGGTCCATGCCTCCTCCTCCTCCTCTCACATGCAGTGCTCCAGCTCCTCGGGTCACCCCGTCTGGCAGGAACTTCCGTTCTCCACGGGATTTGTAGAGATTCAGGGCTTTGATCACCCTTAAGATGAGAAGAAAGTTATGACTTTTCCCCATTCATTTGCTTGCCGAGCAAATGGCGTTTGGCGAAAACGTATGAAAGGAGGGGATAGTAGAATTGAATTAATTTCCCTCTCTGGTTTGAAACGTAAAAGCTGATATGGAGATTACAGCACTAATCACAGCAGCCACTTTAGGAGCACAAACATATCCTTGTTTAGAGAGAGAGGCAGGCAAAGAGGAAAAAAGCCCTCTAAAAACAAGCAGGAGTTTAAAGCCGTTGCATTGAAAACATTGAAAAGAAGAGTAATTGCCCGCTCGTGCCCTGCGTGGAGGACGCGTATCTCTCACAGAGAAAGGCAACCTGCAAGCAGCTGCAGAGGGATCGGGGGCTGGATGAAGAGCTTCACGGAATCACGGAAAAGGAGCTCGGGAGGTCTCTGGCCCAACCTCCCACTCAGAGCAGGTCTCTCCCCGGCCCTACATGAGTTTTCCCACCCGGGTCTTGCCGACCCCGAAGGCTGGAGTCTCCGCCAGCCCTTTGGGCAGCCTCTTCCCACGCTGCACCACCCTCTGCTGAAAAACCTTTTCCCGAGGTCCATCCCGAAGCTCCCAAGCTGTGTCCCCTGCCTTATTACCACCTGCCACTTCCCAGGCGAGTCTGGACCCATCACCTTTCCACCTCCCCTCCCAGCACTTCCAGGCTGCTGCTGCTGGGTCCCCTCTGGGCCAGCTGGGACCAGCCCGGCTCTCACCACCCCTCCTGGACCCGGGTCCCTCCAGCCTCTGGCCACCCAGGCAGCCTCCGCCGGGTCCCCCCAGCCTTCGGGGACCTCCCGAGCCGGACATGGTCCTGGGTAAGGTCTGCTGGCCATGCTCCACCCGGGAAGCCCGGTGTGGGGGTCGTCCCACTCACAGCATCAGCAGGCTGCTGGCTCGCTGTGTTTCAAGATGTGCCACAGTAAAGAAAAAAAAAAAAAAACCCTTTTTAGGTGCTTCTTAAGAAAGCAGTTCCATTCCCTTTGGGAAGAAGTCCTATAAAATTTACCTTCCACAGACACCGGTGTTATCCAACCTATCTAGTGGAGATGGTACTAAAATGTTCTCTGGAAATTTTACAAAACTCCAGAAAAATGGCTCGAAATTTGAGCTGTTAACAAATTCTAGTTCTGTGCCTGTTCTAAAATGTTACCTCATTTGTCATTAAGCTTTCTAGCACTTCCCAAAAAGGAAAAGCTTTCCAGCAACTCCAGAAGCTTTTAAATTAACCCTGAGCAGCTGAAGTAACGCATACTTATTTTACAGATATGTAGTCTCAAGCTTTATAAGATTCTTCAAGTTCTTTCACCTGGAAGTTGGCTACCAAAAGCAAAATAAAGTTCTTAAACAGCTGTATAAAAGGCATATTGTGCTTATTCAGTCTTCCAAGTTTATAATTTCCTTAACCACAGAAACACCCTGTTGTTCCCGAAGACCTTAAAAGGTATCAGTCACCTTAAAAGTAAAGTAAATTAAAAGCAGATGGTGACAATTTGTTCCTCTCTAAGCGGAGCATTGTTGGTTGCACAGCAAGCTATTGTGAGGGGACATGTTCCCATAATGTCCCATTTAGGTCGGTAACGCTATCGGATATTGTCTCTTGGATGATTATATATTCTGGCAGGTAAGGAGACACCGGCTCACCTTATAAAAAATGCAGAAAGATTGCTTTCCTGAAAGCAAAGCCAGCCAGCTGGCTTTAAATATTGATCCTGCAGTTCTGTGGCTGTATCGAAATACTCAGCTCCCTCACCGGCTCGCCGAGCGAGGGTGACCACGCCGTGCCGCAGCAGCGCGGACGTCCAGCCTGGCTCTCCGGGCCGGAGGGGCTGCGGGCAGCCCTGGGGCATCTCCTGGAGGGGATGAGCCCTCTGCCCCACGAGGATCTCACCCAGCCCTCCAGAGCACCAGAAATCCTCTCCCATTGGGGTACTGACAGACCAACATCCCACTCGGGAACATCGTTAGACCAGGACTAGTCTTATTTCCCAGATAAGGGCTGGTGATTAATCACTAACCAGTTTTCCACGAGGTGCCCTCCCTCCCGAGTAGGGAAAGAGGGGGATACCTCACCCGGAACCCACCGTGGGGTACGGGACTGGGGTGTAGTGCCCCGGTGAGCAAAGCTTCAAAGTGGTCCTGGCTTAGGGCTGTGGGCACCGCCTTCCTTTTACATTGCTTTTTCTAGGCACTCATTGGTTAAATTAGCTGTTCTGCCTATAATTATGTATTTCTAACTTATTTATACACTGTATAAATGTATAAAAACATGTTTATGAGCTCTGTACTTGCAGCATACTCTACTCTCTGGCTTATTATTAATACTCTTATTCCAGGCTTTGAAAATTTCTGCAGCTCTTCTTAAATTGCTTCACAAAAATATCATTTTTATTCCAGCTCCTGTCCCTAGAGTTGGACACACGATATGGAAGCCATCTCTGTGCCGCTCTCCGCAGAAGGACCCCCACCCTCCCAGTCGGGTCCCCCCGTGCCCACCCCTGGCACGGCAGGTCCCGGCCGGCGGTCCCGGGGCTCAGCTGGGTCCCCAGCCACGGTGCAGCCCCCACCGAGTCCCTCCTTGCCCCAGCAGCCGCCCAGCTTAATCTCTCCGCTGCCGAGCGTAATGCCCTGCACTTATCTGTATTAAATGCACAATCCCGAGCTGTCTGGAGCGAAGGGAGGTTACAGCAATAACAAGCGGTGCAGAGGTACAGAGCAGCCATTACAAAAACCGAAGGGTATTGTTCATGTCGCCAGCTTTGAAACGGAACATTCCCGTAATACCCAGCCTCGCCACCTCCCGCATCACAACACAGGTTTAATACATTTTCCAGTGGGCTCAGACAGCGATTTAGCCAAACCTCCTATTTTTCAGTTGTGAACAAGAGAAACGTTTCTAAAAACCTCCGATGGATATTTTCTGCTCAGAAAAGCATTTGGTTCCCATGATGAATTAGTACACTTCACGCAGTTTGCATTTTTGAAGTTTTTTTTAAAAATCTCGTGAGCAGTTTTTTTTTCAGGATGTGCATTTCAGTTAAATCTGCGTGCTGGTCAACAAGAGCCTCATGACATTATGCAAGGAAAGCCTGTCCTGATTTTCTTCACAACAAATTTTTTTTGCCTCATTCCAAACTACAGGAATGCAGGATGCAAACTCTGATCCAGCAATTCTCCAGCAATTCTACTAAAACTCATTTAAAATTCATCCTCTTTTAATGTGATCTTAAAATCTACCTTAGCTTTTCAGATTCCACTCTAGCCTCTTCATAAGCGTTCCCCAAATTTTTCTCAGCTATGTATACACACATCTAAAATCTATTTGCATACACAGATATAGCTCATGTCAAGCAGGACAAATTAGCAGCAGTTAATAACCTGGAAGGTCCTATTTAGAGGTTTTTAAGCAGAAAAATGCAGGCCTTCTGCAGGTACAGATTGAGTTGGAAAATATCTGTAAGTGATACCCAAGTAAACATATAGATTTCGTCCCATAGGAGCGCAGTAATTTTCAAATGCATGATCCAATTAGCAAGAGTCTAAACGATAGCCTTTAGGCTAACTGCACTCCTGCTCCATACTGCCTTCTACTCTAGGTAATCGAAACCCCATGAGGGCAAGACTCATTAAGGTACTTAATTGGTTTTAAGTGGTTCACCCTGCTCTGACAGCATTTCAACATAATGACTTACGGACAGCACGACCAGGGAGAGCCTCGACCCCTTCCCGCGCTGCTCGGCCAGCAGCAACCGGCTTTGTGCCCGGGACCACCGCTTTGTGCCCTGCTCTGAGCGCAGAAGCCTGTGGGCAGCACCCGCTGCCCGCTCCGGGCAGGAGCCAGCGCAGCGTGGGCAGAGCCGGGCAGGAGACGCACAGGCATCCTCCAGGCATCCTCAGCAAACGTGCTTGGGTGGGGCACCTGCGAAGGAAGCCTGAAGGATGCCTCCACGCTCCTCTCCTGATCCACCGTCACGTTTCTTAATTTCGGGAAGCGTGCTGGAGTGACTGACCCCTGTGCCGCGGTCAATCCCCGCATCCCTGAACGCAACAGAAAGGATCCCAAATCGGCCGTTTCCAGCGTGCTTCCAAATATAGGCACGTTCTCTGAAAAATTCAGTGTGGCAGGTCAGGCATTCCCTGCTCTTCTAATTTTCTTGGAATAAGCTGGAAAGACATCCAGCATCCCGCCAGCCCTCACGGGGTGGAGGAGCAGCCCTCCCTCTATTCATTCCTCTATTCACGGCAAGCAGGCACGACCTGGAAAACAAGGAACAGGTTCAAAACGATGTTTGAAAAATGCTATATATCTTCATCAGGTTTCATTTAGTTTTTAAAACTATTCCTTGGCTCCCGCCTCAGTGCTCTAGTTCCCCAGCCGTGCCAGCTCGGCACGTTATCCTCCTCTGCAGGTCAGTCCCCCCCAAAACCCCTGAATAAGCAGCACAGGGGGGCCAAGGCCCTCCCGGCTGTCGGGGGGCAGAGCCCAGCAGTAAGGTGACACACATTTATAAGCCAGCAGCGCTGCCTCCCCCGCAGCACACACTCCCCCTCCAGCCTTTTGCCCACGAGGAGCGTCGGACGGGCACCGTGCTGCCCTGAGACAGCCCCTGCAGGGTGAGGAGCCCGGGTGAGGTGACAGGAACAGTGTTCGGGACCAAAATGGGTGAAAATACCTGCTTCTCAGGCATTGCTGGATAACCAAGAGTTAGATATACCTATATGCTTTAGGTTTTAAAGAGAAACCTCAATATCCAATACACCAGAAATTGGTGTTAATGTATTTCCACGTACCCAGCCTTCTCCTGGCATGGATCACAAAAGCATTTCACCTCCTGGCCCGTGGGAGAGCCCCGAGTTTTGATACCCTGCTCCCATCCCAGGAGCGGGGAGCGGACCGTTACAGGCGTCTCTCCTGGGGAAGGAGCGTCTGGTTTCTCCGTGTTTCTCAGACCTGCTGGCAAATCTTCTCTGGCACACAGGGGAACCGGAGGAGAACTTGGATTGATCCCACCGGAGAGAGACCCGGTGCCATCAGCAGAGCGGGGGAGGGGCGCTCCCGCACGGTCTGAGCAAGCCCAGCTCAGGCAATGAACTACGTGACTGTCGGGGACCGGCTGCCCACGGATCCCCTGCTGATATGCTGGGAGAGCAACTCCAGCCCCTGCAGACAAGCAGAACTCAGATGCGCCATCATACCCAAAACCAGACGCGTTGCCTAGTTTGGATCCATCTGCTGACCAGCATATGAGGGAGAGCAGGACTGCCCACGCCGGCTATCGCCATGCCCACTCTCACCCGGGAACGGTGTCTCAGCCAGCCCGCAGGCAATTACAGCCACTTGCAATTTGCTGCTGTATTGCTACATTGCTGTTCCTTCCAGATTTATTACATCTGATTGAAAGAGCACCGCAATTAAAAGTGGCAGAGGGTAAAAAGCGCTGTATTCCTTCATGAAGTGGAGGTGGAGCAGTTGCATGTTGCTGCATACTCCGTAAATCCCAAAGGCAGCCCCTTGGAGAGCTCCCAGCTGCCTCCTTGAAGGGCATAAGGGAGCTGGGCAGCTCGGAGAGCACAGGATCACATTCAGCTTGGAGTGAGTCAATCTGCTGAAAGTAAAACACTGAAGTGGAAGTAGGCTCTCTTCAGACTTTTAACTTCTCAAATAATTTTTAGCTACAATCGTGGAGCCAAACACCCATCCTATCACACTCAAGCAAAAAGAAAAAATCCTGGGTATGTGAATTAACATTTTTTTTTTTCTCCTTGCCGAGCCTTCAGTGAGATCACTGACGAGCGGCTTTTCTGCGTTCGCTCCGGATTGCACCGAGAGCAACTCTGATCAAGCAAACCATGATTAGAAAGGGGAAGGTTTTCCAAGGTCAAGGGGGATTCAGCTGTTCAGACCTTTGTGGAGGTGAGCGGCTGCCCAGGGCCGGCAGGCGAGGGAGGTCACGCCTGGCTCTGCTCTTGGGCATGTGCACCAGCCTTTGACACCTGGCGATCCCCTGATCGTTCAGCATCTGCTTTCAAACAGTACAAAAAGGTGCAGAACCACCCACGTTGTTCTTTTCTGCATAAATTTCAGACAGAGAGGCTGATCTGCTTTTGGCGACAGGATTTTGAGTGGTTAATTCCCTGCTGAGCAGCTTTAATGCTCCAAGGATGCATTTAAAATTCTTCCTGGACAGGTTTGCGTGCTTAGAGGATTGCATTCGGTTTCCAGAGGTGGAGAGCCCCAGTCAGGGGTGGCAGCGAGCCCCAGCTCTGACTGTAAGCCGAATCCATGGGATGGCCCAGACACGGGACATTGAGCTGCCACCTCCCCCCCAAAAATCGTGGCCAGGAGCCCTGTCCCCACGCCTGCTCCTCCTGCTCCGGTGCTGCCGGAGCAGCACAACCAGCACACCCATCGGAGAACCCGCACGATGCCGTTGCGTTACCATGGCAATCAGCACTACAGAAGTGACTAAAAATAAATGCCGGCTCCGCAAAGCGCAAAAGATCGTCCTGAATCCAAGCCCTGACTCGGCCACCTTCAACCCCAGGGGTGCGTGGTGCGGGGTCCCCGCTCAGCAGCCGCCCCTTTTTGCACAGCAGGGACATTCCCCCCGTCCCCTGCAAAACTCAGCGCAGAGCAGCAAGCTCCCTGTTGCACAGGTACAGCATTTGCTTCAGTGCCGGTCTGCCACGGAGTTCTGCCACCGAGACAGTCTGGAGCTCCACAAGAACAGGTGGACATCTCCCCACAGCCCTCACAGGGGCTGCAGTCATCAAGGGAACCTCATTTTCTTTTCCCTAAAAACTCTAAAAACCTGCTGATTCCTGCTGCGCTCCCAATGTCCTGAGCAGCATCCCACCTCCACGCCAAGAAACCCGGACAGCTGGGCAAGCCCCAGGCGGATCAGACATGAAAAGATAAGCTGGGCACTTCCCAAGTGATTTGTTGCACGTCACCTTGCCCAAAAAATAACAAAATCAACCCATGGAGCAAACAAAAGCAGCAGCGAATCACAAGGGTACACCTCAAAGCGGACCCAAAAGATAAAAGCTACACAAGAACATAATCCCGGGCATAAAACCCGACGTGTGAGCGCTGCACAAACAAGAGCCAAGCACCGCCTCAGGCAGAGCTGCAGGACCAGGAGGCCACGCTGGAGAAAGGCGCCGAGCTTCCCTTTCCCCCATGGCATCGCAAGTTTCCGCCGGGGAAATAACAGTGCAGGGACTCCGGTGTCCATGGCCGGGTCACAGTCCCCGCAAGCCCACGGTCGGCTGGCAGCCCACGTCAAAGCGCGCTAAATTATGCATGGCAGCTTTGAATTATTTCTTCTTCGTTAAGGAAAGCGTGTGCGCAAATAGGTCGGCAAACACCCTTTTCTGCAGGAAGGGTGAACCGGCCCCCCCTCCTCCGCAGGAGCTGTAGGGCCGGGGGCTCAGCCCAGGGCAGCCAGTGGGACACTCACACGAGGGACGGTCCCCAACCCGACCCCAGGCACAGCCCCTCAGCTTTGTCACCTGCTGCCGGACCCTGTAAGGAGCAGAAACTATTCCTCTTCAATTAATACTTCTCTTCATCAACACACGATTCAAACTCCGGCTGTCCATGAAGCTTATGCTTACCCCAGAACATTTTTCCACCTTTTTTTCACCCTAAAAAACATTAAAAAAAGGAAGAAATCCTGCAAGCACCTTTATATTGGCCTTTGTATCCCAAACCACTCTGGGGAACGATTGACGAGAAAAAAATCCCAGCTCTAAGGGGGCTCTTGAACACACATTTAAACCAATTACATCCATAAAAAAGGAACCTGTGGGAGTAACAGGGCGCAACGCACAGCTAACAAGCCCGAAGCGAGGGCGCTTGCAGAGCCCCACGTAGTCGCAGCTTGCGATGGTGACGGGGGAAGCACTTAAAGCGTGCCCTGCCTCCCCGCAGCTAAACCAACCGCTGGCAACGAAATTCGCTGTACCGTTCCCACTCCCTCATGCTGAAAACCCACAACCCTTCCTCTGAAGGCACCAGCAGTGAGGCTGAACATGTGGGAAGCGCAGCCCTGGTAAGGACCTCCCGTTCCAGCCCCCTGTCACCCCCCACCGCTGGGATTTGCTTCTCTAGAGACAGGCAGTGACAGGATTAGGGCAAGAGAAATATCCCACCCAGCTGCTTCATGCCTGGGCTCCTCCACGTAGCCGCGACGGCTCTGCCGGCACGGCAGCTCCCCAAAGGACAGGGCAGCGTGCCCCCGTGTTCGCAGCCCACTCCCCACACGCCCCAGAGTTGGGGGGGACAGTCCCCGGGAGCAGTGTGGCATGGAGGGGGGTGTAGCTGGTGTTTATCCCCTCACTAATGAAAGCATTTAATGAGCCTGGAAGTATTTCCGAGCAGAATTCCCACTGGATGCCTGGTTCCTCCGCGATGCTTACGGAAACAAAATCGGTATTTCTGCGTGCGGTTACGCACCCCGCTTTGGGGTGGGTTTGTCTGGGGTTTTTTCATCTGTCTGACCTTTATGAGTTTAGGATGTCATCTTTAAGGGCTGCCTTTGCCATCTTCAAAGCCAGCGCGAGCAAAACCATGAAGGAATCAACAGTGCAAAAGCGAGCCGACTCATTCAAATGGTAAAACTATTCCGTTTTATAATGAAGTAATTAAGTGGCACTGGTTCAGTTTTCTGCAGTTCATGCTCAGGCAATCAAAGAAACAGAACAATCCGCTCCGCTTGATGAGATGCAATTCACCTCCCGGCACTGCACTTCCACAGAAGCGGTTATCCTTGGGACAGCGAGAGCACTTCGTCTCGAGTTCTTCTCTGCAAAGAGACACAAGGAATTCAATGGGAAATTAAATTTCAGAAGGAAGACTCACACGGGACTCTTGATCTGACCTTTACGTAAAGACACGGAAATGCTCTAGCTGTGACACCGTGCTTCACAATCCCACTTCACGCCTTTACGTATGGCTTTCTTCACATTTACATGTTAGCCAAGTCAGTTAATGGCCTGAATCTCATTAAAGTCAGTTGCAAGCAGCTATTGCATCACTGCGCAACAGCCTCTTCACAATCTGCTTCCAATTCAGCAAGGAAATAAGCCAGAAACGAGAGCAGCCCCCCAGCAAGCGCTGGGGAACCGCAGCAGCACATCCAAGCAGCGGGGAACCCGGACCCCGGCCCGGGCGATGCCCGAGGGCCAAGCTGCAGCTTGACTGAGCCAACCTCAAATTCCAAAGTTATAAACCTCGCTTTGGAGCTGCGTTCACTGTAAAATGCAGTAGAAGCTTTTTAAGAGAGAGCAGCTTTTTGTTCTATTAGAAAGATCATTACTGAACTAAGGTGAAGCAAGAGAGAGAGGATAAGGATTCTGTTAAATAAAGCCTGCACAGGGCAAGAAGAGCAGCCCCAGAAACAGGTGCCCTGCTATTTAACTGATACAACGTCACTAGAAAACTCATTTAAGTATTTTTAACTGAGGAAATGAAACCAGGGGAAGCTCCAACATGACAAAGAAGGTACCATGCTGCAGGGTGCAGGAGTGCAGGAGCAGCCTGTGCTGAAAAGTTAAACAAACTTCTTCCAAATCTACGGCAAAAAAATCCAGTAATCCAAACTCCTTTTAAATTTGTGGAGTTTCTGAAAAACCTTTTGTAGAAAATCACAATTTTGTGAAAAACATTGTAGCTTCATTTCTGCAACCATTCTCTCCCCGGCTGCTTTTATGCTGCTAGGGGTTGCTCCCACTATCTTGTTTGGTCCTGCAACATGGACCCCGAGCACCACCACGCTCCCTGCGTGGACACGGGGCTGCACCCAGAGCGAGCAGGACGTGCTGGTGGCACCGCTGGCCCTGCTGCCAGGAACTGGGAGGAGAGACTCGAGGAGCATCCCTGCTCCCTGCCACCCGGAGCCCCAGGCTCCCCGAGGAGCCCAGCTGTGCAGCCGTTGCCTTGCTCAAAACCACAACCCCTGTGGCACCCCCAGCTCCCAGAGCGCTTCGGGGGGATGCTCGGTCAGGACTTGCATTCCCTCCTTACCTTGGATCCTGCTGCTCCGTGAAATCACTTAACGCTCTCCCGAAAGGCTGGAAACTGCAACAGAGGGTTTTGCCCCGGAGTCTCCATCGCTACCGAGCTACGGAAGAACACGCAAAACGAGGTATTTGTTTTGAAGACTCCCTATAGGAAGACAATCCCCCCCAAAAAGCAAAGCCCCGCAGTCAGTCTCTGCGAGGTACCTGGGTCCCAAGCATGGGGCGACTGCTGCAGCTCCAGCTGCCGGGGCACGACAGGAGACGGAGCAGAGAGCTGCCAGCAGCGCTGCAGCCGCGCAGAAATACAGCCTGGGGAGCTGCACAAGAACAACTTGCTATTGCAGTCTTTGGGGGATAAGGGTTTATTTACATCACAGATCAGGGAGCAGATCGTAAGCAGTGGCTCCATCAAAGCCCAGTCCCACGGTGCCCTCGAGCCCCTGGCACAGCCCGAGCACAGGCACAGGTGCTGCCCACAGACAGAGCCAGAACCACCGTGGCACTCGAGGTCAAATCATTTATACCGAAATCATGGCTACCAGCTTTACGTGGATTACAGAGTGTGGTTCGTGAACTGTAAGAAAGGATCTTTAAGCAAGATAAATGACCAGTGCCCACTCAGGCTCTCTGCTGCAGCTGACAGCAACTCCTTAGGACTGCACACGTGAAGGTTTTGTTCCTAACTATAACCTCAGCTGCCTTTTTCTTTTTAGGGGGGAAATTTGGAACTGTGACCTACTGCTAAAAACAATTAAACACCAGCAGCGGAGGTCTGCCACAAAACCAACCGCAACCCCACCACCAGCACCCCGAGGGGCAGAGCAGCCTGTCCCAGTCTGTGTGGGCACCACCAGGTTGTTCGGTTAATTAATGGCGCTGCTAGAACAGAGCCCTAGAAAAGGTTCTACACACGTTTTTAGGAAGAAGTTATATTTGCCATAGCGTATCACAGTACAAAAGCACGCACGGGGCAAGTACCAGAGTCCCCCCGTTACTCTGCAGCGGGGTGTCCTGTGCTGCGACACAGCAAGGGAAAGCCGTGCCCCAGCAGGGACATCTCCTCACCCCAGGACGGTCTGCGGCCAGGGAGCACGACTGCCACAGAACAGCTTTTTCAGCCCAAAATGGACAGTCCATTTCTAATGTAGTTTCTTCAGGTAAGCCCTAAAAAATAAGTCACACCAACGGTCAAACATAATATTTTTATTTGTGGATAAAAATTAAGGCTCACAGTACTTTATCATTTCACAAGCAGAAAAATGTTAAAAATTGAGAATGATGGGGAATGCCCCCAATACAAATTCCTCTAACTGCTGACATGTTTTACTGAAGACCCGAGGTGAACAATCGTACAGGGCAGCTACAGTTATTAGTTTGTAAACTAGGTGCTAAATATAGTTTTTTAAGAAATGTGAACAGAGTATTATGTTTCTCTCCACTTCTGGTTGTCTGATACACATGGATTCCATAAAAACACTCAAGAACCGCTGGGATGATAACACCAACCTTGCTAAGAACAACCCACCACATCTACAATGCATGGCACAGGTGTCAAATGGGGAAGAGCGCTAAAGATCACAAATTTCATTTCGAGAAGACATTTTGATTATAGTGCAATAGTTTATGCCTAAAATTTTCAATATTCAACTTCCTGGCTTAAAACCCCAAACCAAAGTACGTGCCTAAAGAGCACAGGAATTGCTGTCAAGCCCCGTTTCGTTACAGACATGAAAGCAACCCAGGTGATTAGAAGATGGTAAAAGCGTATGTCAAACTTCAGTATGCACACAGTATACAGGTACACATCATGCCTATAGTTAAGATGCAACTCCAAGAAGGACTTCCAAGCGTGCAGCATGCAGTGATTAAAAGATTTTTGTCCAGGTATGCTGCAAGTTTGCTGTCCAGAAGTACAACAGTTACCGTAAGCCCCAACCCAACGTGCACCACCACCGCCACCACGCAAGTTTTCTCGTGAGTTACATCATAACTATGGGACTATATACTGCAGATTTATTTACACAGAGACCAACTAAGTGTCTTGGTCAGAACTGAGAAATGTTTGGGTTTAAGACATGCTCTATACTCTTTGCATTACTTCTTAGTAACTCCTCTTTTGCCTATTTGCTGTCAAGGCAACACAAACTGGTGGCAGCAGCAGCACGAGCAAGCCTACTTACAATAAGCAACAACTGCTATAGCATTACAAGGCTGAAGGATTTCTGCATCGCACCAAAAAGATTCATTTCTTGTCATTGCACCCTTTACATCTGAGACACCAACACAGTAATGAAAACAACTATCCTCAACTTTTTCTGACAAAAAGTTAAAATGTACTCTAAGGCCATAATTTCATTAGGGAGCTTTCTTTTGAGATAGGCTACAAAGAACTTTTTTCTTTCAGCAGAACCCATGCCGTAACAGATTCTGCCACGGCAAACACTGATTTACAGTGGTTTTGACCAATAGCTCTTACAGATCACAACCCAGTAATAAAAACATTTGTACTGGTAATACTTCACCTACATCACAAAAAGCTCATCCAAAGGGCTCAGAGGTTACGATAGATGTGGGTGAGAATTAACGCCCCCATTTTACAAAGGAAGCGGCCGAGATATCGATTAAGATCAATTTACCCAAGCTACAAAACCCTGCCAGGAGCTGGGTTGTGAGGGGGAGGCAGTGATCCTGACCCCAAATTACACCAGCCACTGGTCTGCTGCTCTCCTGCACGCCCGTGTCCCCCAAGGGTTTCAAAGAGCAGAGGGCTGTATTAACGCACCATCTCCTCCCCCAAGCGAGAAACCACCACTCAATGACACAGGCAAAAGAATAAGTTTACACAAGTTAGCGACTTCCTGTAAGCAGAAATTAAACTAAATTTCCATAATGGGTAGGCAGTAAATGTAAGAACAACAGGAAAATGTGTGCAATCAAAAGAATATAGAACAAACACTGTCAACCATTATTCCAGTTCACATATCTATGCAAGCGGAAATATAAGTAGCTACAGCCATGAAATACTCCATGTTACTGAACAGTTTAAAACAAGTATTTTACTCCATAATACTACGGCAATCTTGCAGCTGAATGAAACGCAGCTGCTTAAATTAAAACAGAGGGATAAGAGGGATGAGCCTGGATACACGGTTACGGTTCCACCGGTGGAGGTACCCAGCAGGCACCCAGCAAGCTGGTCAGGTCAGAATTCAACTGTTACTTTCACAGACAGCAATCGCAGGACATGCTCAAAATTCTCAGGTGGATGGAAATAGCTTTGCCTCAATACATCAGAAAAGCACAGGTGTCCAAAGTAACCATCTCTCAAATTATTGCTTACTTAACTACATAAACAGCAGAATATGAATGACAGAAGGGATCTATACAGATGGGGTAGGTCACCTCCGATACCATGACTCCACACTAACGACTATAGTGATCTCAAAGATCAAGCTAAATACAATACATACCAAAAAAAAATTCCTGTAAAAGCAAATGCTTAGAAAGTAAACTGTCATCAAGTATAAGGAAAGCGCACCGGCAGCAGGCTGCGAAGGGACTGTTGCGCAAGCGTCGGGGGACAGAAACAGGATTCGCAGATCCAGTAGCTCTGGTGCAACAGCTTTCCAAACCGCACTCCCACTTTTACACTTCTATCAGAGTCCTCAGAAGCACACAAAGATACTTCACTGTCTGGCATTTGACAGATGCATACATGCAGTAAGTGTATACTAAAGGTTAGCCGGTGTATACACATTTGTTACCAATACGCACACCTACCGAGCAACGCAAGAGGGAGCGAGTACTGAAAGACAGACAGAGGTAATTTCATAATATCTTAGCATTGCTCTTTTGGAGCTCAACGTTATTGCCATGGGCTAATATGTCAAACAATATAGAACAGGCTAAACAGTATACAACAGATACACAGTAATTCCACAACTCAACAGTACCCACTACTCCATTTGGCAAAATATTTATTTATAATAAATCCGTTCAAAAGCAGTTGGTCACAAAGAATTCATTTTACATTTTTAGGCTGTAACAATGCTTTTGGTAGAAGTAAATAAACTGTCTCTTTTTACACAGTGTACAAAACCAAAGAGACAATGAAATGACAGTTAACAATAAGACACATGAAAACGGGAAGAATTGGTAAGACAAAGGCAAAAGCAATAGGAATCTGTCTGCGCACCGGCAATGCTGCCATGATTATTTACCCGTACAAATCCTCAGCCCCACTTAGTTATTATCCCAGCACAGCTCTTAACTGCAGGTCTATGCTCCAGGAGAGGAATCTGATGCGATGTAGCAGCTCCAGTCACTCTTTCACAGTACTGCATGTCAACACTGGGAATGGTTTCTGATATGATTTAGACTGCACACAGTACTTTAATAGAAAAAAGTTAATTACTCCCACTCCGTAGTTCCTGGTGGCTTTGATGTCAAGTCATACATCACTCGAGAAATGCCAGGAATCTTCTTAATCTCTGCCACCATTTTTAACACAACCTATTGGGGGTGGGGGGGTGGGGGGAAATCAGAAGAAAGCATGTAAAAAGATCTGATGAAAACTATTGGAGAAAAGCTATAGCTATTAGCATATTACCACCAATTAAGAAATAAACTCAACAAAACCTCTAGCTTCATGATATCTGCAGTTACATTTGGAACTTGCTGATTTTTGGCACTGATAATAAACCAGGGTGTTGATCACAATACACCTCCCTCAAGGCAGCAGCTCTTCAAGCTTCAAAACTACTTCTTGAAAGTTCAGCAGGAACATATGCTGTTACGTGTTACTATCAGTCATTATCAGACTTCTCTCAGACCATCTCCAGCTGAACCACCATCAAACACAAAGCAACAGCCTGGGCGAAACTCCTCTCAAAATAAAAAAGGGAGCTCTAAAGGTAAAAAACCCCAAACAGAAAGAGGCATCCAAAGGAAAGAGTTTCCATTGAGAGTTATTCTCCAGAGTTCACAATCAATCCACGTTAGCAAAAGTATTCTAGCTGAGAATTTGCTGATCCTTAGAAGTTCAGCTTCCTCAAAAATCCCACAGTTCACAACAATGCCACTTATATGACACGTTGTTTTATAGTACAAGCATAAATTAAACAACGCATTGCTTCCCATGGAAAAAACAGAACATTTTTAATCAAATGTGATTATTTTCCCCATAAATACAGGTATTTTCCACAACCTCTATTATTTCGTTACCCCATTATTACCCAGTCTTAAACATCTTTTACATCTTGAAGAATGGGGGGGGGTTGGGTGTGGGTTTTGTGGTGTTTGATTGTTTTGTTTGTTTTTAAACACTAACTTCAAGGTCAAATGAATCCTCATTTTAAATAATGGAATAGTTTACATGGTAATTTAACCTTGAATTGTTTCTTTTTAAATGAGTAATAGGCTGCCTTAAAGTAGACAACTGCAGTTATATTACTAAACAATGCCTATATGCTTTTAAAGTATGTAAAAAAAAAAAGTCAATCCTGTTCTTCATCCACACTGCATTCCCAGAGACAAAGTACTTGAAACTGCACATGGAGAGTTTCCCCAAAAAATATGCCTGAACTTGACTCCTAAATCCTTTTAGTGACCTAAAAAGAAATCAGCACACTTTGAGATGTTAAACAGCAGGTTCCAGTAAAATCAGAAGGGGCACTCAAAGGCAATTCTGTTAAGTCAGGACATTTCCAATTACTAATGCAAAAAATTAACTTCAAAATCCCAGGAATGGTTGGGGTATTCTTTCGTTTTTAATTGATGGTATTTCGGCTCAACTCTGCTCAAAAGCCTTTAAGTTTGTAATACTCATCTGCCAGCTTCTCATTTTATTACAGTTTTCTCCCAAAACACCACCATATTCTATCCTAATGAATACTACGAAAGAGACAAAAAATTGCCACAAAAATCAAAGTCAAGGCAAGCAATCGAGAGAGGGAAGAAAGTCAAAAAGAGTCATCTACAATACTAGCTCATGTTGAAAAGAAACTCGAAAACCCGTATTACCTCTTCCGGAACCTCATTACCAGGAGTTGCTGCAATACCAGTCATAAAATCACTTGTAATAAAAGTTCGAATAACCACAGATCTTTGACAGGAAGGTTGTTTCTGTAGGGGGTCCCGATCAAAATGCAACGGTGTCAGTATTATTGGCATCTGGCTAATTTTTCCGGCATAACCTTCAGAAAATAGTAGTACAAAGTGTATTAATTTGGTTGAAAGACAAAAACGTGATAGAAGTTTCACAGAATTTCCCACCTGTATTTCAAACTATATACTAGGAGCTACATTTACATCTTCTGGGATCTTTTTGCGACTGCTACCACACCCCAGAAGATCTCACACAGTGCTGCGTACACTAAAACCACTCAAATTGCCACTTGAAATGATTTTCAGTGTTTGCAGGCATGCAGAACAAAACCAGATAGTCTCCGTTATCCCGGTAATTTGCCGTGAACGCAATTTGAGATCCACCTTCCTTCCCACATAACATAACCCTGTGGTTTTATCTGTCCCCGGACCAAGCCCAATAAGGAGCCATTCACAAGTATCTCTGTGTCTTTGACATATTTAAGAGAAAGCTCTTAAGTATCCCTGTTGCTGGTGGCTGATAGGTAACTCCAGACAATCACCTCTCACTTTTTTTTTTTTTTTAAAATCTCCTTCTGAAAGCCAATACACAGACGCCCTAATTTCACTGTTTAAATGATCTAGAAGTTTGAGATTCAGGTGTGTGGCACCTGCAGAGCCGGTCTAACACAGATGCAGGCTCTCACCCTCCGCTAGCACCGGCCTGAGCTGTTGGTACAAGGAGAGTCATCATTTAGTGAAAAAGACAAGTCTTATTTTTTGGAGCGATTCATTCACAAAGCCAAGTATCACCAAAAGTTAACAAGACACATTTACAGTTTTACAAACACAATTGACAGTGTTATCCTCAGCCTTTTGAGGCTATTTTTTGTACAAATTATGCTAAGAAAGCTTTGCAAAAAGAGTATGTATTTTCAAAAAGAGATATCCCTTGTAACTTGATTTATACAAACTATAGGCAAGTCTGATGAACTGCTTCCCACACATACCGCATCTTCAAACGTAATTAAGTAAAAAACCAAAACAAAAACACTGAACTTACAGCTTTTACTTTAAGAAATACGAAACCACCACAGGTAGTGAGCACCACCACCATTAGAAACTTGGTATTTAAGCTCCCTTCTTTCCACAGAAAAGCCATGATTTAGAAACTATGCCATATTCCTTTACACAGTTTGTTTACTTCAGGTAAATACTGATGACTGAGATCATCAAAGAGAAGTTATTTGGCTAACTTTCAGCTGGCTAACAGTACTTTTTGCAGAAGGTTGCACTGCAGTGAAGCACCACACCTCTGAGCTTCGAGACGTGTCAGAGGCAAGGCTCAATCCCCCCAAATCCCTTAGAATTAATTCTGCTAGCAGAAAGGCTAGCAATACCTGACCTTCAGCTATCAGCTTCTACAACTTTCAGAAAAGGCTCTTGCCTGTCATCCCATTAATTTATCACTTGTTTGGAGATAATTCAAGAAGCTTGTAGATTTTGACAGTATCATTATAACTATACCCAGGTTAGGTTTGAAGGGATCTCGAAACAAGACCTTAATCCATGCGGCAAGGCGAAGTACCTACCAGACTCCCTGAGAATATTGTGAGCCTCAAAATCAGCTTGACGTAAGGTGCTGAGGACTCCTGTTGTCAGGAAAGTGGGGGTGACATCTGTAGGAGGTTCTTTGACCGGTGGACCGAACACGTACACAACTCTGGGGAAAAAAACAGGATGGTAGAAAAAACACATTTGGCGCACACAGAATAAAACAGATTGCCTAAAGACTGCATCTCCAGTATTACAGTGAGAAAATAAAACTAGGAAAAATAGTGTAATATTTGATTCTGCTCCTTAGCTACTAACTAGAGCTTAATGTAACTTCATGCATATAGTCTATAAACGTGACACGCACGCTAGGTTTGGAAGTCAGGTGTATTAATTTATTTTGGTTTGCTAGAGACTAGCAACAGCCCCAATACTACTTATTCAAGAGAATAATCCTTTGAAAAAAAAAAAACCAGAAATACCACCGAGTTAGTATCACAAAGGGTGTTTTTTCAATTTTACTTCGATGTCAGTAAAATTTAAAATTATTCTAAGAAAGCTACTTAATAAAAGTGCTTACAAATTCTGTCTTCTCTCCTAATAGGAAACCACCAAAAAATACCATTAAATAGCAAACCTTATTGTTAACAAATAGCTGCGTTTTCAGCACAGAGCACTAATGCTGCAATTTATAAATCTACATACCTGCATCTGTAATAAAATATCTTCTGAATTCAAACCAGTCACATCAGCTTTATCTTTCTAATCTCATTCATTGTGTTTTATAGGTTGCAGAACAAAAAGCAAAGTATAATATTGTCTGACTGGCCTCATACAAGGATTTACTACCACGTATTCACACAAGTTATTTGAGTTTGCAGATACAAACCAAGAATACTTGTCTAAAATCCAAAGGAGAAAAATATGCAAGCTTTACATTCTGTATTTTTGTTTGTAGTATAAAGTCTGCAAGCATAGCTGAGCAGAAGACCAACTATTTCAGCGCACTCCTCAAACTGCCAGCTTCAGCGTCCCTATAAACAGCAATGAAAGATTCTGAAAACATACCCTGGTACAGCAGAACTCCCTGAGATGTGGTATATTCAGGAGGGTAGTATTAAATCCAAAAGAGCTTAAAGAAGACAGCAATGCTGTAAATCCAGCACATACTTTGAAATTGCACACACAATCCTGATTTTATGCCTTCTTTTGTTCCCTCTCCATTTAGTTTAAAGCGGTATCTTGCAATTCAAGATCTTGGCTTTAAGAATAATACCTCTTTCAGTAGGGGTCACTTATATGACAAAATTAAGCTTTGCTATAAGCAATAATAAGCAGTTTTGTCAGTCTACAGCCAGGCAATGAGGATATGCATTCTCCAGAACTGATTTGGTACCTAAGCAACTTCAGCTGCTAGAAAAGTTATGGAATCAAGTAGCTAGAAAACGCATATTTACAAGAGAGCTCAATTAAGATTAAACTGCCCAGCTTTGGAGCTCTCCTATATGCCATTAGAACCGAGTCCCACGTAAATTCCCTTTTTGACACAAAGCAAAAAAATACTGCATAACGGCACAACTCATCAGCAGGCTCGGCATCTTTCTAAAAAGATTTTGCGTAAGTTACACTGGATGTTGTCCAATCAAGTGCTTAAAAAAAACGAGGAGATAAACTATCAATTTCTTTTTCAAGTTCGTAAATCAAAAAATAAACCTATGTTTTGATTTATTGTGTATTTCTAACCTCTGTATGATACACCTGTCCAACCTATAAAAAATTCTACCATCAATTAAGCAGGAAAATGCTTGTGCATGCTAAACTTCCATATATTAAGTAGATCATTAGAAATAAAGACAATTCAAAATACTTACCTGTTTATGTTGTGGCACATGCGTGGTATGAGCCTGGCAAGAAACATAAGAGACTCCCAGTGTGGAGCATCCTTACTAGAGATGCCGCAAACATAGCTATATGAACGACAGTCACCCTACAAATTTCAAAAACAAATAAGTAAGTAAACTGAACATGAATTTTGCTGCCAAAATAGTTCACAGTACTTTCCCGTTCATGCTGTAGGTTATTTTGTGCCAACATTTAGGTCGTGAAATCAGTATGCTGAGAGATACCAAGTGAATGAAAAAGCACAGGGTGAGATGACAGACTTCTCATGAGCTAATAAGAGAGTATAAAAGGAAAGATTCAGAATGGAAAGATTCATATAAGGTGACCAGAGCATAGGGATTGACTATGCATTGGTATTTTTAGTGACACCGTCTGAGGAAGGCTTGTGACAAAGTATAGAAATCTGCTGATGACACTGCTGTTTAAAACAGTAACAAAAGCTGACTGCAGAGTTCCATAGGTGACGCACAAGATTAAGCGGCCGATAATAAGAGATGTAATTCAATACCGATAGTGCAAAGAAAGGTACTTTAGAGCTATGACTACTCAGTAAAGAAATCTTCCAAGTTATTGCACACAATTCCATGAGAATGCCAGCTCAGCATTTGTATTTGGTTTGTATTTCTGTCACCAAAGAACAGCCCACAAAAATGTGCATACCATTAGCAAAGGAGTGAAAGGAAAGAAAACACTACGCCACTGCACAGATTCAAGCGTGTCCATATCCTGAACGGCCTGCACTGCTCTGGTTCCTTTCCTCTCAAGGATAAGGATACAGTACAATTTGAAAAAGTACGATAAAGGGCAACGAGCATGTTCAAATGTAGGAAGCAGGGGTTTTTTGACCAACTTAGTGTAGGACTCCTGAGCCTTAAAGGGGGCAACAGGATTACAGCAGAGGTCTACAAGATTATGAATGTCATGAAGAAACTGTCTATAAGTGACCGGCATTATTCAACCTTAATGATATCCTCAAATACAGTACCTGGCATTTACTCAAGTGTCTGTTCAGATATCTTGACACCTCTGCACTACACCAGCACTGACAAATGACAATAACATAGGTATCACTGTCACTTCACGTTCTTGAGTCAAGCCCTTTATTTTCAATCTTAAAGCCGCAATTATTATGCTTCACTGCAATCTGCCACACTGCTAGGAAGCAGCTTTCACAACGTCCCTGGAATTAAATCCATTTACCTGCACTCCCACAGTTTTGATTGGTAACAAGAAGGCATTCAGTGAATGTAGGCTTGTAATCTGCATCAGCTTCTCCTGGTCTTCTTCAGTTGTACATGCTTTGACCCTTTGCAGCAAGGTATGTGGCTATGCAATGATGCAGAAAACAAAATGTTAATTAAACAAAGCCCCCAAGCACACCAACAGAACTTACACAGTGCAAATAAACTTATTATTTAAGGAGCTGTTTGCTTAAATTTAGTCTACATTTACCCCTTGGAACTATTTAAAAAATACCTTTCATTTAACAACTAAATTTTAGCAAAAGCAATTTTACTTGATTAGATTGTATGTATTTTAAGCC
>VYZV01045894.1:14070-30972 GCA_013401275.1 Pandion haliaetus
CAGGTGGCTGGTGATAGGACGAGAGGACATGGCCTCAAGTTGTGGCAGGGGAGGTTTAGATTGGATGTTAGGAAACATTTCTTCAGTGAGAGGGCTGTCAGGCATTGGAACAGGGTGCCCAGGGAAGGGGTTGAGTCACCATCCCTGGAGGTATTAAAAAAGCGTGTAGACAGGGCACTTCAGGACATGGTTTAGTGGGCATGGTTGATGGTTGGACTTGATGATCTTAAAGGTCTTTTCCAACCTAAATGATTCTATGATTCTTTTCTAAATGTCCCACTATATTAATTGATCAAATAGGCAATTCTTATTTCCCTTCTTTCTCTGACGTTTCTATGTTGCTGGTTTATTTAAAAAAAAAAAGATGAAACAAGTTTCTCCATTGAGTTTCCACTACTGACCTTGGAGGCCATTCTTTTCAAAGGAACTTAGACCTGTGGTGTTCTGTTGGTTTTTTGGATGCCAATTTTGTCACTAGGAAGGTAGGTAGGAGGAGGATATCTGTATCTTCTTGAAAATTTTGTCTCTGTTAATATGGTTATATGGGACACCCAAAATCAGCAGTCAGTCTTCAAAATTCTGGTAGCAGGAGTATTGTTTCCTTTGTTTTAAATGGCTGGCTGCTTTTCTCTTTGGCTGATGGTGATGTCGAACTAGAACAACAGGTCCAAAGTATTCTGTCCTCTAAGCTGCAGAGAAGCTCTAGACCAAATGCGTATGTCTGGATACCAGTTCTGCTGATGCTCTAGAGCTATATGAACTCACGAAAACATTTGCCTTCATCTTCGCTAAAAATTTACTTGCTTGTGCGTGGCCCATGCTGCTAATATCCAGTGAGACCTGGCTTACCGAGTCCTTTTGTTTCTCTGGGGCTGTAGGAATACAAATGAGAACAGAAGTTTGTGTGACCCATGGAGACACATGCTGCTTGTGTTTTGTTTAACTGAAATGAAATGGTCTCAGATGCTTGCTTTGTTTTTGCTCCCAGTGCATGGCACTAGTCTGTGGGATTTGAAAACTAGCAGAGTACTAACTGTGAGTTACCTGACTGGGTTAACTAGTTAGCCTTGGTCATGCGTTGTTTTTATTTAATGTTATTTTCAAATCCTTTGCTAGTTTACCTATTCTGCTATTGATTTTACTGTGTAAATAATGGAATAATGTTAATCAAATTACGCATATTTTATTTTGTGGTCCAGAAAATAACCAGTGAATGTGGGTTGACCAACAGAGTAATTTATTAGGCTGATGTATTTGTAAACTGTTTTGACATCTTTCCATGCTTTTTAAAATATAGAGCTGGAGGTTTTATTATTTTATCCTGTCTTCATCTGTCATGCAGCGTGCACTATAGATGGGCCTTGATCACTGTCTGTATGAATACTAATTGGCCCTGTAAATGAACAGTTGCCATCGAATAGTCCGTCTGCAGGTTAGGTTTGTTCTCTGATTCTGCCTCTTGTGGTACTTGTAGATGCTCAGAGTTGGTATTTTCCCTGATGGGTGCCGAAAAGATAGCGGAGCAAATTTCATAAGAAACGCTCATGGTGTAAAGTCACAGGGGCCTGCAGGGACTCAGGAGAGTTGGTGGGAAGAGGATTGTGCCGGTTACAAAGGGCCTGCTGGGGAAGTACTTAGAGCGCTAGTTGAGGTAGCTACTATAAGTCTGTGCTTTTGCAGAGCAGAGAGCAGCAGGAATAACTGGGTGGTACAGTGGCTTATTTTAGTACACAAAGTCACTAGCTAATAGAAAATCTGAATCAGCTGGTCCCACCCTGCTGCTGATGGATGGCTGGAGATTAGGATCGCTGAATTTAGGGTGTCTATTCTTGGCACTGATACAGGAAAATTTCTTTCTCTGTTGAGCAAGGAAGCTCCCCCCTCCTCACCTTCCTTGGGGAGGCATAAAATAAAAATAATTAAAAAATACATGTTACCTTCACAAGAAGTGAACCATTCCTCCAGAGAATACTGCTGGGGAAAATTAGCTTCATAGCTTCCTGAAAGGCTGGAAGAGAGGGAGGCAGGGACATGTAATGTCCATCTTCCTGAGTTCAGTACAGAGTGGACACATGCTCCCATAACTGGGTTGTAGTGGAAATCAATAGTGCCCACTTGTAAAAAGTTGCTGCTAATCTGATGTGGACTCTCCCAAGCCCCCCCTGCTTGCTGCTAGAATTAAAATAAATTCCCTGCAGTTTAACTACCAGTTTACCCAGGAGAAATCAGGCATTTATGGTTTGACTTTTTGTTCCTATTCTGATTACTTTCAGAGCACTGATGGAATAGTAAGAATTGTAAATTTATTAAGTTTCAACATCATAGTACTTTTGTTACCCTTGTGCATGGCACTCTCGTGGATTTTAAGTTTTTTTTTTTTTAATAAAAGAAGAACACTTATTCTGAAAGATTTTTTGGCTCTCTAAGAGCAAGTGTGACATTTTTGCTGTTTCACATAGAAATCAAATCCATGAACTGGATAAACACAGTATTTTAAAAAAGTAAAAAAATCATACTTAATTTAGCAAATGGTCTTGAACTAGTACATTTTAGTGAAAAATCATGCTGAAGCTTCCTGGGTTTTTTCTTATCTGCTCAAGTGATGGTAAATGTTCTACAAAAATTAAAGTACCCTTGCATTTCTTTTTGTACTGCACACTGTTTCCTTTTGGTATCTTGCCTCTTTAATGCCAAGACTGAGTGGAGTACTGGGAAAGAAAGAATCAAAGCCTGACTACTGCTGTTCACCAGGATCTTTGAATTTACCTCTCCGCAGCATATCCTTGAACCTCTTTTTCTATGTCCTTGCTTGTTTATCTGCTGATTTTTTTAATGCTTTTTTTTTTTTTATGTATTACTGTAGTATCTGAGAAATTTGGTTTTAAAACATTTATCATCTGCCTTTTTGGTTAAGTTAGCATTGTCTGAGGTGCTGCATAGTGCAGGAAACTTGCTTCTAACCGTGCTGGGGTTGCATCTTCGTCATGAAAAAGTTCCATGGTTCAAACTGCAGTTATGATATTTATCTCATGTTTTTGAACTGTTGTAGAAGTGTATGAATGCTTCTGTTTTGCTTTAGACCAGATTTGTTTTGGGGTTAGGGTGAGTGTTTAGGGGTTAGTCTTAAAGGAAAATAAAAATCTGCCATTCCCCCAGAAGTAAGAGGGCACTGGCAAAGATTTGTGTTTGCTTAACTTGATGATTTTTAAAATGATGTGAAATACTGGTCCAGTTTTCTCTTGCAGAGAGGACTTCAGAGGGGGGAGAAGTTCAGTGGAAGGAAGTTTCTGTCTAGAGCATCTTTCTGGCATAGTTATGTGGAGGCAGAGACTGTTGCCCTCTGGACACTTCATTTTTGTAAAATCTTGGCTGCCTGACAAATGTACTTTCAATAGGAAAAAGAGCTAGGCTGGGAATAAGTGCTTTGTACTGATAAAAAGGTAAAAGTAAGGCTGAGAGTGCTGTTGTGAACACTAGTGTTGCTTTAATGAGTGTGATGTGGGAATCTTGGTGAAAAAAAGGGCAAATGAGATGCTGTGAAGAAAGTTTCTCCCTCTGAATTGGCATACAGTGGTGGCTGGGAGTGTGGGCTTTCTAAACTGTAGCAGGTCAGCAGCCCGTGGAGTTGGGAGACAAGCAAATTACAAAGATAAACAGCAACTGTTGTCCTTGGTCTTGTGCTTCTGGAGACAGCCTGCTCACCAGCCGGCTCTTTGCAGTTCTGTGGGCAGACACTTGTATTAATCCTAATGCCATCTCTGAAATATCTTCCTTGCTGAATTTTACCTCTATGAAGCATTGCAGATTAATTTGAGTCTGACTCATGAAGCAGTTACTCAGTTCCTGGGATAAATCCTTTATATCTGTTGTGTTATTTGCTCTTGCTTCCATGGACATAGAGGTCGAGTGTAGAGAGATTCAACTGAATGGTGAACTGTAGAAGTGCATTGTGCTTTCCTGCATGACTCAGATATTCTGCCTGTTTTGAAAGTGTTTGCACAAGCAGGATTTATTTTAGGATGGTTGCCACAGGGTCCCATTGTCGAGGATGCTCATAAATCAGTAGTTCTGTGGCAGAAACAAAAGGAGAAGGAAAACTCTGCCTTCATTGCATAGCGCAAGCTGCGCCTTCTGCACTGTCAAGCTTGTATGGTGAAAAATACATGCATGTCTCAGATGTGATTGTTTCCCATTTTAAGCATAGCAGAATGTTTTTCTATGAGAATGGGCTTGTCCTTCCTAAAGATGCTTTCTCTGTGTTCCTCTGAGATTTAGAAGAATTAATTCTATGTATTTCAAAGTTTTTAATGTATTTTTCTCATTATTTGCCTTGCTCTTAGGCTTTACTTATTTGCTAGTAATAATGTTGCACTTGTTTCTCCAGCAGTTCCTTTCACCTGTCACAGCCATGGGATGTCCTAGTCTTACTCATAGCCACTCTGTTCCCAAGTTTTGTGGGTTGCTGGATAGTGAGGTTTTTTTTTTGTTAAACTCGTTCTTGTGGGGACTGAGGCCATCATGTACCTAGCATGCTTCGTTTCTGGAGGATGAAAGAATCACTTATAGCTTAATAACAACATGTTACTAATTGTTTGAGTATTGGTGTGATCTAAGTGTCCCCAAGGAGAAAAGTATTGTTGCAGGAGCAAGATGTGAAAGCAGGGTAAGTTATCAAGGTTTTTATCAGAGCATCTCTTCTGAAGCCTGAATGGAAGAGAAAAAGCTTATCTTTCAGCATCTTTTAAAAGTGTGGGGGTTTTTTTCCTCTTCTTACAGTAGGATAGTAAGAGCTGTGTCAGCAAGTGCGTTACTGAATGGTCAAATGGAAGGTCTTTGTCACCATCGCTTAACAGATATATCTGGCCTTTCAGAAGGAGGATAAGAGAGTATGGAGATGAGTATTAGTAAGCAACTGCAGGAAGTTTGAGAAAATAGTATTTAAATTTATTGATAAACAACAATATCCCAGATTATGCTTTAGGGAGCTAGACAGTTTGAAAAGCAGTGATTGTGAAAACAGCTTTTTTTAACATTTATCAGCCATATTTTGTCTTTTAATTCCTTATGGCTTTTTATGAGTGAAAACACCAACATTTAGTTTAAAGAGTACGTGTCAAGTTGATAGTAGCTCAGCCACACACTTGACCAAACTGCCAAAGGAGGGTACGAAGGAGGAAAAATTAAGTCACGCATGAGTGAAGAGGAACATCCAATGTGGTTCACTTAAGGGATGAGACCAGACTTCTGTGGAGGTCGTCTTTGCTTGGGGAGGCGGTAAGTTTATATGGGAGTGCAGAGTATTCCTGTCTGGAAAGATTCCCAAGTAGTGGATCACGTGTGAGCAACACTAGTATTTTTTTCACTGAATCCTTTACAGATATCTTACCAGTAATACCAGAATTTGTTTCACAATTGTTAAACGTACACTGTATTTAAAGTATTTGCCACAGAAATACTGTTCCTTGAATTTTCTGTTGCATGGTTGGAGTGCCGCTAGGAATGACGAGAAGTAAATGTTAGCTGCTCAGGCAGTTAGATTCTTCCATCTAACTTATTTCTAGGTGAAGGATGTTTCATTGGCTTACCAGGGCTAATGTTTCATCTGCTATTTTCTTATAGTGGCACTGTAGTTCCAGCAAGGTAGCAAATATAACACTGCATCTGCCAGGCAATCGCGCTTTCTGGGTGACTGAAATGATGTGCAGACTAATACGGGCACAAAGTAACAAGGCCAAACTGTACAGTGAAAACTGTTTGAGTGCTGCCTGCAGGCACAGGCAGTGACCTGGGCTGCAGCCGAATGTTCTGTGATTCTAGCTGGGAGAAGTGGTGGATGTCACTCCATCTACTGTAAACATGCAGACGCCACAATTAATATTTTTCCTGCTTTGAAGTCTGAACATGAGTTTGTTTGGTTCTGCTTGGCTGCTGATGGTATGCTAAATACAGTAATAATACAGAAATGAAGGCAATCAGGTGAATAAAAGTGCATAGCACATTCACTAGTTAAAATGCACTGTAAAATAGGAATATAAAAGATGCATTTATTTATTGGCTGTTGTTTAGTTTTTGAGTAAAAGGGTTTGAGGAGCTTAGTGGGGGAAGGGAGGGCTGTACGCTCATTAAACAGAAATACAATTTCTGTTAAACAGTACTGAGAAAAGAATGGTGATGTTTACCAATTGACATAACATATGGATTATTACAAATTTATTCTACTGTGTTAAAAGTGTACCAGCTAAGTCATAGAATCTGGTTGCTTACTCATATGAAAAGATTGGTATTTTGTTCACTGACGGACAAAAGAATGACTTGCTCCACATGACTGGGTAGTAGAATTTTGCAAGGTTTGAGTAACACCTATGGTTATTATTTGTATTATTAAATTTAAAATGCAGACATGCTTTTGGGTCTTACAAGTGTATGGACAGCTGGTCTTGATTTTTCTGAGGTTGTGTAAGAGTCACCTGTGGGGGAATCGGTTTGTCAGCAAGGCAACCAATGCACCATTTTATTTATTGGATACAAAAATAAATTAAGAATGTTACTTAGGTTGCAAAATCAAGCACTTGAAAGTTAGGAAATACCAGATTTACAGTTGCCTATGCAACATTAATTCTGTTCCCCTGTGCCTCTACCCTGTGCACTTAATAAGGCAGGGTTCCTGTGAAATTTTTTTGGATGTGGTCATGTAAAGACTATATCATGGGGCATATCAAAGAGGGACAGAAATAAGTTGTATGGACATCTGGCATTTCTTAACTTTTTAAATGCCCAATTCTGCAACTTAAATAACTTAGGTTTTATATAAATGTAATTTCCTAGGCATTTTTAAAGTAAAAAGGTAAACTAAAACTACACCTACATATTATTGAACCATAACCATTCCTCTACTGTACACCTTCACTTGAATAGGAGTTAACAGATATTCAGCAGTGTAGCGCAGACTTGTATTGCTTGATACCATAAACCTTGTTAACCAAACGGCAGTAGGAAACTGTTACCCAAGAGAGATGGTGGACTGTTGGGCTTTGGGAAGAGGATCCACACCCTGGAGTTAGGGATTGTTAGGGGAGGGGACAGACTTGAGATGTTTGTATGTCCATGTGGTGCCTTCAGAAGGGGATGCAAGTCTGTGTCAAGAGTCAACTCTCGCCTCTTCCTCGGCATCAGTTGCTTCAGGCAGCTCTTTGCAGGCCTGTCCTTGTTGCCTGCTTAATTTCTAGTGAGGATTTTGTAAGCTTCTGTTCTTTGTTCCTCCCTGCCCTCCCCAAGCCATTTGTGGGCTGTTTCTTTTAGAAACAAATTAACTTACTGTCAGTGTACTTGACCTACTGCTATGTGCCAGATCTATGCAGTTTCAAATGAAATTTGCCAGGTCTTACTGATGTTTCTTTTTGGATGTTTAAGATCTCAGAACCTGAGATTGCCACAGTCAAAATACTTTAAAATAGGTGAAGAAAGTGCCTGAGTGTTCTTAAGTCATGGGGATACCACCAGAGTCCTCCTGGCTGCTCAGAACTGCAGCCTGAAAGGAGCCCTCTTCAGCTTGGCAATCTTCTCTGCGTCCTTCTTACAGGGCTAGGTCTGAGATTTCTGCACCTGCAGATCTTCTACTCTACAGAACAGCCTCTTTCTTGGTTTGTGCTTGGATAGTAAGCATTATAGGGTTTTTAATCTTTATACCATTTCAAGCTGGGGCTGGCTGCTCTGGAGGTGGAGGTCCTGAGCAGTATGGTATGCAGTAACAGCCTGTAGCCTCCTCTCTTCCATTGCTTTTCTTACAGAAAAGGAAGACAGCATAGATTGATGTCATGATTTTATTAATCTTTACATCAACCAGTTTTTTCTCGCTTGGTAAAATGAGTGTGTTCTTAACTGGGCTGTACCAGGAATTTAGAGCCAGTGGTTTTGGGGGATTCAGCCCTTCTAAACTTGAAATAGAGTTGAAGAAAACTTGCTCTATAAAGGCGCATAATGAAGTTGGTGCACTGATTGTACACTGTGCATGCCTGGAGAATGCCAATTGATACGTAGAGACCTTTTAAAATCTAAAGCGGTCTGGTTACGCAGTTCTTGCTTATTGTCCTGACTCAATACTCCGGACTCTTTTTCCACTACTGTACTGGTTTTAACCAGGCTATAGTCATGGCAAAATGCTCAGCAAAGAAAAGGGCATTTATGGCTGCTTGTTAGATATTCTCAAATGCAATTGTCCCTTTACTGAGAAAGGAGGAAAAGGGCAGAGAAAGGAAGATGTTTCTTGGATACAAGAAACATAGGCTGGGGAGAGATGGGACAAGCATCTGAAAACTAGTTAGTGGATATGCAGAAATGTCTGTATGATGGCTTCTTTTGCTATTAAAACAGCAGTAATGAGACATGAAGTACTGAAGGAGATGAACTTTTCATCTCCATTCCTTCCTCCTGGATGGATGTTCAAAGGCAGAAGTTTAGTTTGTTCACTTGGCGGATGGTGAGAAAGAAGGTCTTTAGAGCCCAGCACACAACTGGAAGCCTCTAGTGCTGGAGGGAATTGCAGAAAGAAAAGCCTTTAATACTTTTATGCTGATGTAAGCTCTTGAGGAAACAGTGTGGCTGACCAAATCACTCATTCTTTGTACCAAGTCATTCACCTAGTTCTTGGTAACAAACTATAAGTTAGAACAGTCTTTGGAGAATCAAAAAAGCTGCAAACCCAATCATCAGTGAAATCCTCTCGGTTCCTTTCTCCTTCGCTCTTTTTGCAGTCTCATGTACCATCATTTTTCTCAATGCATGAAGCCATGTTTTAAAAAAGAACAGGGATTTGCAGCCTCCAAAATATTCCCATTTCTGATACAGAAATGGAAAGTGCTTGAAACTGTTTTCTAGAAATAAATGAGCTGTCACTGGTCACGATGATGTTGTCTCAAGTGTACCTTTTCTAAAGTACAAACAAGTAAAGTAATAAAAATACTTTGTATTTTCCGTGTTAGTCATAGGTTCTTTTTGTTCTTTTTCCCCTCCGGTTTTCTGCTTTGGTTTCAATGGGCCATTTATCAATTTGCTGAGAATAATCCTCAGACTTTTTATCCTTTTTAAAAAAATTGTTTTATTTCTATTTAAAACCATATAATTTTAGACTAGATTAGAAAAGATTATTCTTTTTTTCTCTGTGTCTCTTTCTAGTATTTAGCATTCAGTGCTTTTGCTTTCTCCATCTCAAACCTTTTATTTCCCATCTCATTCTGGCACTGCTTTGTTTCCTCCTGTGTGTTTCTGTTCTGATCCCTTTTTTTTTTTCCTACAGATATGTTAAGACACAGAGTTATTTGCTTTTAAAATGTGTGTGATGGATTGTTTGAGAAGGTGTTCAGATGACAGTAATTTCTAAGTTATCTCAAAAATGAAGGTGGTTTAACAGGCTGGACAGTATAGCTTGCTATCCCTACTCAAAAGGAAATTGCAGAGTTATTTTTCCTTGGAATTACATTATGGTTTGCACTGAATGCCAACACATGTAACATTAATTGTGGTTTTGCTAACAATAAACAGTAGCGTAAGTACAGCTTAGATGGGGAGTGTGAGGTGGTTAATTTTTTCTGTGAACTTCTTGGTATCAGTAAAAGTGCTGTGTGCCAGAGATGCACATACTTCACCTATGGTTATAAAGTGCTGTTTACTTTTTTCCTGCAAACACAAAAGCCAAGTGGGAAGGGATATTTCATAAACTCAGTGCTATTTTGTCCTCTGGTCTAAGCCATAAAACAAGAGTAACAGAGACGTTCCCTTTGAACTTGAAATCCCTTTCTTAGCTGCTGATCTAACCTAAGTGAGAGGGGGAGACTATACCAGCCAGAAAACTTTACTCTCTGGATATTTCCCCCCAACCCCTTTTCTTTTTTTTTTAAAGTCCTTAAGTGAGTTTGATGCTGCACCTCTGCCCATAAATTTAAAAAAATATTATCGTAATGTAGGTCAGTGAACTGAAACGCCACTGTACACCATGGGGGATTAAAGTCAGAGAGGCAGCCCTCTCCCACTCCTACTAGGTCATATGACAATATAAACAAGAAATGCAAGGAGCCTTCAGCTTTTTCTTGCCCTAATCCTTTGTTTATGCAGCACTTAAACTGACTTTTGGGGTCGTCTCTGTCTGGCATTAAAGCCCTAAAGCTTTTTGAAGTTTCCCTGAAGTTAATAAAATTTGTCTGCCCTCATTGCTAGGCCCCTTGCTGCTGCTTCAGAGCAGGCTGTGTATCCCTCACTGTCTTTGCGGCATTTGGCTATTTAAGTTAATAATATTTTATAACAAAAAAAGAGTGTGTGAGAGAAAAGCAGAAAGATCTCCCAAAAGGCTGTTCAGCTAATAGGCAAAGTGATTGCCATTGTAGATGTTCTGGGAACCCAAAGGGGATTATCTTAAAATCCAGCGACTGGAGGTAAATTACTGGTAAAGTAATTGGAAGTGTTGAGTTTCATTTGGAGAGAACAACACGCATTTCTGTGCCTTTTTACAAAACAAGACTAAAACAAAAATTTAATTTACCTTTTCTTTTTCTAACATGGTCTTGAAGTTGAGAAAATGAGGTCTCCTATCTAGAAATTCTTTCCTTCACCCATTTATTTTACTGCAAATATTGACCAGTTATCTTAGTACTTGTTACGCTGGGCATTCTTTTATTGTTTAGTCTTCTTCAGGGATAAATTAGTGATAGGCTAACTGGGGGGGATGGACAACACAGGATGCGATGTATAGTATTTAGTGTACAAGAAAGAGACTTCGGGACATAAAGGTTTTATTCCAAACAGTCATTCAGGCAAGTCACTGCTAACTTACTATCTCAGTACTGCTAAAGTGATTGTTTTCTAATGGCCTGTAGAGTTGCCCAAGGCATAACAATGATATGCCCAAGGCATAACAGTGAAATGGAGAGAACATACTGATCACCTAAAGGAGGGATTTTTTTTAACGAGTTGACTGTTGGTGTGAAAGGAGCAGTGCAGCTGGAGCCCTGTGTTACTTTCCTAAACTGTGTGTACAAGAGCAAGACCCTAAAAGGCACATATACTTGTAAAAGATGAGGGGGTTTAAAATCAAAAGGTATTGAGTGCAGCATACCCAAATGGTGATAGTTTGTTGCTGTTATAATCATGAGTTGTACGTTATCATCACCAGCTTACTCAAAGGTACGTGATGCGTGTAACACTTGTTCAAAGAAATCATTCTGAGTTTTTTTTCTGACAGCCTTGCCAGGAAGGCTCTAAACTGAACCATGCTAGGCTACTATGATTGTGCACCCTGTAATTCCATTTTTAATTAAGTTAAAGATAACTTTGAAGTACTCTTGGAAAAATAAGACATTTATGTTGTCTCTAAAGTTGGCTTCCTGTGCACGTACAAAATAATAGATATATGGAAGATCCTCATTGGAGCGTAAGAGACTGTCTGTACTTTAAACACAAGGGTAAGAAGCACGTAGGCAGTGGTGCAGGAGAGGGATGTTCAGTTTTGAAATTTGTGTTTTAGGAATAAAAGATTTATAGGAAGAAGTAATATTTTTATTTTACAGCTAATGCAACTGGAAAAATGAAGAAGGTTTTGAGAATGTAAGTATGTCTTCAGGTTGGAATTAACAGGTTCTTGTTCTGCTAGTCTTCTATTTCAGACCCGAAGGCGGGCAAGTGTGCCTGAAAGCTTATTGTCCCTCTCTACCATCACTTATTATCAGTAGCTCTAGTAAAAGGCATTATTCAGTTTTAAATTTAGGCCAGTGGTTGCCAAGCAGTGATACTATGACTAATGGTTCACAAGCTGTTTTGAAGCAGTGCTTGTGGAGGGGGTGGCAGAGGACAGACACACCAAAAAAACCCAGAAATGTGACCTTTTGTGAAAAGACAAGGAGTGGATGTTCAGGCAGCGAATGTTGCTGAGACATCTGAGTGCTTCTGCCTACAGCCTTGACTCCACACCCAGCTGGGAGCGGAGCTGCCTGTACTGTTGTCATCTCCACATGAAAGAAGGAAGAAGGGCTGTAGACATTTCTCATCCTGCATGTGCATGTGGTCCGGGACAGGATGAGGTCCTGCCAGTGCTCTCTAATATTGCACAGCACTTTCAAGGCTGTTTATAGCTGAGCAAGTAAACCCTATTTAAAATAAAACAAAAACTAAATTTCTGATGCTAGATTTACTGCCATACTGAGATTGGCATTAAAATAGAGGCATACGTATGTAAAAAAATAATAAACAACAATGCTAGGGGTTTGAGTCTGTATATGCACTACTGTTTATGGAGGAGGCATCAGGGAAGGAGAATAGCTTAATAAACCAGCAATACTTTGAGTCATCATTTAAACTGTATAAAGGGGAGTGTTCAAAATCGGTTATAATTCTTTATTGTTCTAAGTCACTTTGGTCTTTGAAACCCTTAGGTTTATCTAAAAATTGCTCCTTAGATATGAACAAGAGCTGCAACTTTTGCCACACAAAAAAAAAAAATCTTGAAAAGATTTAAGTAATATCCCCTTATTTCTTCTGATAAATAAATAAATGTTCTTGCTGTGGCTACGAGGTAGAGTAACTCCAGGCATTAGGTATACAAGGATATTCACACCTACAGGATTAGGCTCACTTGACTGCACTTTATACTTTGTAATGCCTAAGGGAGGGTTGTTTATCTTGCCTTACCCACCAACCTTGCTGCCTCTTGTTCCTGATAGCTTAATTAAGAATTCGACTTCGAATGGTTCTTCCCGCTGGGTTACAAACCTTGAAATTAAAATTGGATACAATGGTCATAAGGCTTTTAGTTTAACAAATCAATGTGTATGTAAAGGTGAATATTTAAAAGGCTCTCTTTAGAAACTCTGAGTAATTCTGTCATTTCTTTGGAAGTGTAGCTGTTGGAGTGCAGGTCTGGAGCTAAGAGACAGAGAATGTTTATGTGGGTGATAATGTACTTAGCTGTAGGGTAAGTAATGGAATAAACTTTTTGTGAGCATAGGTACTTAAGTGACTTTCATGGAAGGGTTTCAAAGCATAAAAGAGATTTTAATTAACTGATCTTTACAGAACGTTCTGATGCAGGTTTTGTTTCTCCTATGTTGTAAGAAAGGAGCTGAAAGCAGAAATACATTAAGTCACAAAGTCTTTTATGGTTTTAGACAAAAGTTGTCTTAACGGCTCACCTAGAGTTTTGATCATTTTGGGGGTAAATGGTTTTCCAAGGGTAGGGTGGTAGAAGTCACCAAACTTAGTCATAGGTATAATTTTTCGTGTCACTTTAGATTGTAGACTCATGAAGCCCTATTTGTTTTGCAGGTGATGGATGATTACAGTGTGATTGGTCGTTCATTGTTTAAAAAGGAAACAAACATCCAGATTTTTGTGGGTCTAAAAGTCAAGCTATCTACAGGAGAAGATGGAATAATAGATGGTGGTTTTGGACAAAGTGGCAAATTTAAAATCCGAATTCCAGGTAGGTGCTTATCAACTAACAAATACTAATCTATGTCAAGTGTAGAGGATCTTTCTATATTGCAAGTCTGAATGTTACTGATAATCTCCTGAAGTTTTGAAGTCAACTCATACCCTGTTGGACCACTGATGATTTGGTAGATTATATCTCTTCTAATTAAATGATGGTGGCTGTGACTTTGTGAGACTGAATGACCTGAAGCCATGTCTCCTGTGTCAACAAACTCAGGTCTTAAAATGACTTCTTATTAAGTGTCAGTAACATAGAAGTCATGCTCTGCCCAGAAAGGTTTGTAGAAATCTTTCCTCTCTTAATATATGTATGATTTGCACCAGAGCCCTTCTGAACAAATAAAGGACAGCAAACCTGTAGCCATTTTTACCTGTAGCTACTTATTAAATATAGCATAGTGGATGCAAGTTCCTTAACATGCAGAACAGAACCAATTTACTACCTAACTTGCCTTCAAGAAAAAACTGCTTGATAAATGAGTTTTTGAGAGGTTTTTTTATTGCTTGTGTCTCTTGGTTTTATGATATTATATATTATTGTATTTTTCATCCTTGGTGAATTACAACAAAGATTTATGCCTCCTTAGGTTAGAGCATGGGGAATGATTGGTGCTAGAGTTTGGAAGTGTCATTACTGGGTTTTTTTCTCCTCCTTTTAAGGCAGGAAAGTTGTTCTGAGCCTTTTCAAAAGGCAATAATAGGTACCGCATTTTAACTCAGATTGCGGGATAAGATTTTAATGATACTAGGAGTACTTTTGTATTTCTGTAGTGTCTTCAGCCCATTTGTCACTAGTTAATCCTCTGCCCTCTTTAGGGAGATGAATGAGATTACTTCTGTTGTAGAAGTGCAGAAAAGAAATCGTGATGTTCTGTGACAGCAAACAGTCACATAGTGATTGATCTACAGAGAAAACTGAAGTTTCTGGATTTCTTGCTGAAGATGGAGTTTTTTTTCCCATTTAACTTCAGGCTTGATGTAACTGCACTAATTTTGACCCTCAGCAAATTTCCTTTTTTCTTCCTATCACAAGATAAAAATTTCTGACTAGACAAAAACCTCCTGTATTCCAGCCTCGCTGTAATTCCAGTTTTGTCACCAAATGCTAGACTTTGCAAATAGATCTGAAAGCCTAATTAGCAAGCACAGTGCATATTTAAAGAAAGAAGTTGCACCAGATTTATGTATGTTTTGCATTTTCTAGTATAGAAAAGCTTTTAAGCGTTCGCTGAGATAGGTACCTTTAGGTAGGTGGTGAAATGATGTGTAAATGACCTTAATGCTGAAAAGGGTTCACGCTGAAAATCAAGATGATATCTTACTTAAAAATGTAGTGTTCTTACTAGCTTTTCTCTCCCGGAGGCAAAAATATCATAAAAGAGAAGAATGACAGGAGGATGGCATTTACATTGCCATTACCACATTTTGGATGAAGGAAATGGTTCTTCACAGGAGAAGTCTCTGTCACCATTGTGGATGTAAGCAGGAACTATAATTGTGAACCAGCAGTCACATTAAGAAAATTGTACACAGATATAGAAAATTGCTTTTTGCTCTGTAGATTGAGTTAGTGGGAAGAAATGATACCTTTCACCAAGGTGTTCATTATCTAATCTTGGTTATATTCTTCTGATGTTTAACAGCAGACTATGAAACAGAGGACCCTTTATAGTTTGTTCTTTCAATGAGAAGAATACGTAGCAGAATACTAGAATTTAATACCTCTCTAAGGCAGGCAGAATAATACAACTTAGTTTGCTTTGCTTTAGTCTGGGTCAAACTTGGGTACTATTGTTGTCTGGAAAGAAGAGGCAATAAGCTAAATTAGCTCAAGCTAAGAGTATTAAACAACATGTGGCTAGCAGGGGAAAGAACCACAGAATTTGGAAGGGCCTAAAAACCTGTGTCTTTAAGAGTTGCAGAGATTTGTGTGTAGGGGGAGGGCTATTGCTGTGATGCTGTTTAAGTCAACTGTAGTTCACATTCCTTTGTTAGGTCAGTGTTGCTTTTTTAATGTGTCTGCATCCTGTTTGTGGGTGTTTAGGGATTTTTGTTGTTGTTGTTTTTTGGTGTTTTTTTAAAATTAAATTTAACTGGTCAGACTCTTTTCTCCCTTCCCCCCTGTTCTTCAGCCTTGTGTCCCCTTATATAGTCTGCCTTACAGATTGCTTTTGTGAAGAGTCTTTTTAATTTTTCTGCAGTTATTTCCCTGCGATTCCTTCACAAATGTATCGGGGAGTGGGAGGGAAGGGAAGGAAATGTGCAAGTTGAAAACTGCCTCAGCCTGGCAGTCAGTCAGTCCTCTTGTATGTAAAACCAGTCTTAACCTCTGGAATTGAATAGCTTGTTCTGGTAGTTAACCTGATGATTGCTGAGGGCTGGTTTTAGAAACAAACCTCTACATAGCAATAAAAATCAGGTAGATGTATTGGTGATGTGTGTCCTGACTACCTAAGGCAGTAGCAGATCGCGGCACGTTGTAGGGTATTGCATGGTCCCACTGGTGCAAACAGCCTCCAGCACTGTGCCTGCTCACGTGAGCAAGTGTTAAGGTCCCCAAGTGTTGTTCTATATAGTCACTTGGAAATGGCTTGTGTTTGCCTATAGATCACAGCCTGGGAACGTTGTCTTACGTCGTCTGTGGGCTGAAACTTGGCAGACCTCACAACTGGGAATGGCAGAACACAGATCTGTTTCTTATTCTGGCACTGCTTGTGTGCAGCAATAAGTTAGATACTTTGCTCTTCTGCTCTGTGAAATGGGGATAATTACTACCCATTCTGGAAAAAAAAAAAAGAAATCTCTGATTTAGATTTATTCCAGGCTTGGAGCATTAATATTTCTTGAAAAGACTCAATTATCTTTCTTTAGAGTACAGAAAACATAAGTAGAATACAGCATGCAATTGGAAGTTCCTCAGTCACTGAAAGATGTCAGCAGTTTGGAAGAAATTCAGGGAAGAGGAGCAAGAATGCTGGAGAGGCTGAAGGGATTGATTTATGAGGGAAAGAAGATGAAAAGAAATGCATGAAACTTGGCTAAATGATGTCTAAGTGGGAGATATGATTATCTGCAAGTTATTGAAGAACATAATGGAGAAGAATCCCCTAGGGTGGTCCAAGGAGGTAGAAGTAAAGCTAATAACCTGAAATAAAGCAAAGTGTAACTTGACTATTGAGAGATGCTATTTAGCAGAGATTTCTTGTGCTGCCAGATCACCTTTGCAGAGGAGGAAAATGTAGTTTGCGTGGATGTTTGCTAGTGCCTGTGTCAGGGTATAAACGGACAGGCAGCAGGGTGGTGGAAAGTAGAAAGACAATGTATTTTTCATCTCGTTTCTGGTTTTGTGTTCAGGCACACTTTTATTGCTTGAGTAACAAGGTATAACCTACTTTCTAGACTGTTTGCAGCAGCATCTTTTTTTTTTTT
>VYZV01045894.1:38028-56175 GCA_013401275.1 Pandion haliaetus
GGGGCAGCGAATTCTTCCAGCAACTTCTTAAAGGGGCCGCCTCTGCAGCCCCCCCTCCCCTGCCACCAAGGAAAACTGTGCCACACAAACCCATAACAAGGGACCAAGTACAGTTTCTTCTGAAGAGTAACAAAATATATTTCTGATAAAAATTTGTATTGGTTCACTGCTGCTCAGTTAAGCATTGTCCTTCTGGGAAGGAAAGGCCCTTTTTCTTGCAAAGGATTTAACTGATGTCAGTACAGCTAAATGTGAGGGATTCGGAGGATCCCTATGGATTCGATTACGGGATTGAAATGACAAAACATGGTAGTTCTTAATGATCGCTTTAAATGCTCCAAAAAAATGTGCTGGGGACTTGCAAGTTTTGTAATTGCTGCTTCTTTAGATGTTTAAAGTGGAATTTTATGTTGAAGGGTTACTTGTTTCAGTGAGAGATGACTGAATTACTCTGTGCGCAGGTGCAGCATGGAATTTCAGGGTGAGCTGTTCACAAGGAACTCCCTCTGTCCTAGTGGGCAGCTTTCTCCAAGAGCCTTCTTGTTCACCTAGAACAAGGAATTGGAAGCCATGAGATCTAGATTGTGTTGCCAGGTCTGTAGTTTGTTTATACAATACCAAAGAAGGAATTCTTTCGTTCATCTCTGTATCTGCTTCCTTGTGTACAAAATGGGATGCAACTGTCTTTGGATGTTACAGTCCTCAGTCATGTCTTTGCAGTATTTGGGTGGAAAATACTTATGTTCCAAGCCTTTACGTAATTTAACTTTGATCTTAGTAAATGTCTCTACAAGGGTAGCTCATGCATTCAGATTGCCCTCTTGCAATGAAATTTCTCTCCCTATCTGTAAACTGTGCTTATTTACTTGATTTTGATCGTTCATCCCTTGGGTCTTTCACCTTTTCTTTCCACCAATGTTTGTTCTGGTATCTTTTTGAAGTCCGAGTAAAAACATACACCATGGGGGCTTCCTGGAGGCATAGAGCTTTGTGGTTTGCAATTTGTAGGCTATTTGAAGTATTGACTCACAACAGTGGCCAGCGCTCAGTGGATGAGAACTGTTGTGTGACAAGGACATTAACCTTGAGAGGCTGATCCATGTTTTGAATTTGGGGACAAAAAAAATAGTTGTTCTTAATAGCGTGCATTGATTTCAAGGAAGTCTGCGTAAAGCAGACTTTAGTTTGTGTTTTCACAAAGTGGTTTTGGTGTTTAATAAAGAATAGGAAATAACTGGAGCTTCAATAGACCTGTTTTGATGGGGGGGTCCTGCTGTAACATGATTTTGTATAGTATTATACATAAGCAACAAAAGCACTTCCTGCCTGTAACTACAGTATTATTGCATTAAAAAAAAAGCTGCACAGAATACTTTAAAAGTACTTAATAGCGGGAATAAAAGTTATAGTTAAAGCAGAGAAAACCATTGTCCTGCTTAGAAAAGTCTTTCGTCTAATATCTGAGGTTGTAACTTCAATCACAAGAATTCCATATGGCATACTTTTGTGCTGTGGATTTTATCATAATAGTTTTTTAAACCTCTGAGCTCTCAATTTCCCCCACCTCTTTCCCCCTCATCCCCCACAACTATTCCAGATTAGGAAATCAAGACAATTTGGTAATTCAGAGAACCTTGTTCTTCCCTGTTACAACTGATGAGTTACCTGGTTTCATTTTTCTGATGTTTTACCCTAATCTCTCTCTACTCTCCCCTCCCCACTCAATTCCCTCTCTGTTTGGCCATTTACCTTTTCTTACTCCTACAGCCCCTTCCTTTGCCAACCATCCTTGTCCACACAACCATGAGCAGCAGCTGCTTTTTGTTTTTTTTATAAAGCAAATATATTAACTACAGAACCCTGAACTGAGAAAATGGACGTGGGCCATCTCTTCAATTACTTTGTTGTTTCATCCTAAACTGTCTCTTTGTATATAAAAGAACAACATTGTATGGTACAGCCTTTTGCTGTGCACCTGAGGATTTTTAATTCAGTACATGGTTTTGCTGCCAGGTACGTACTTACTTCTGAATGCATTTGTTTACCTTCTCAGTTCCCTATCCATGAAAGAACAGCAGCGTTCCCTCTTTCTAATTTGACCAGTTAATGTATGGATGTGTTAGGCAAGGGACTGTTTGCCTGCATGTTCCTAAAGTATCAGCTCATCAGCATTGGTATTATAATAGGAGTACAACATGAAGAATATGCACTTGTTTTCTTTATGATTGCAATGAATTATCTTTTCAAGCTAGCACAATGGTAACATGGGCTGTGCCAAGCAGCGTGTGCCAGGTAACGCTACAGGCACGAGAGAAAAGATGTTTTCAAGAACTGAAAATGTGCTAAAGAATGCAAGTTCCCGCTGACAGGAGCAGGCTGTATATCATGAAGTAAGGATTTTCTTTTCATGGCTTATTACAATCGACTCTTCCCACAAGTACCTCCTCAGAAGATGTGCAAAGATTATAGTCCCTCTGGAGTTCATGTGGAAATGGATGCCTGGTTCCCCAATCCCTGACTTTTTTCCCTAGTTTTTCCTTGTTATGCTCTTAAGTAGTTTGAGGACATCATGTAATTGGTTTTAGTTGGGTTTAGCGACCCAGGCTCTGTCTTGAGTTGCTTTTCCTTTTAAAAGAAGTTGACTATTTTAAGAACCCCTTTCCATTGACTAAGCCATATGAAGGCCAAATAGAAATGAAAGTTTTTGGAGAAAATTCTGAAATTTGCGTATCTTTTAATATTTCACAATTTATTCTTATGAAAAAATCAAATTCATTTCTTACACCTCTGAAAATAGAATAACTTGACTATTTCTGTCCAGTTGATCATCGTGCATTTCACTAGTGTTTACTCTGAAATACATGACTAGGTTTCAGAGTAAATGTATGCTGGAGCAAAAGCAGGAGTGATTCTCATTTAGAATTTGTTTCTTATAAGCACAGGAAAAAAAAATATTTGGCATTTGGAAAAAATTACAGGTAGATTAACAACAGATTTTTAAATGCCTTTATTAAAGCTCAAAATCTTACAGAAAAAGTACTGATGCTTGTAAGGAGACTGTGCTGTATGGTTTTGCAAATGAGTTTGGTTGAATAACATTACTTTCTCTAATTTTCATAAAGAAAGGATGGACTTGTAATATACACAAATGATTGCTTTTAGGATGGTTAAGGAGAGAGAGAATTCCTGTAAACCTGGGGGAAGGGTCTGTTATTCAGAATCTGAAGCTTCCTGGTTTTGCTTGCTGATGGTTGGGAATCTCCTGTTAAAGACCTGTTGATTCTCTCTGTGCTTAAAGCTTTTACTCTTCTGTTAGATGTGGTTTTGATTTCAGGACACACATAAATATGGATTATACTTAGAATAAGTGGAAGCATGTTATAGATTCTCTGATACTTTCATTGAACCAGGTAGTTAGAATTGGTTTGGGATGGGAAAGGGGGAAAAGACCAGCTGTAAGCAAATTGATGGAGGGTATTTCAGTACACCCCTGCCTATTACTTCTAATTGAAGCTGTCTGAGCCAGTCTTAATACAATTTAGTTATCGCCAGCCAGAAGGATTTTATTTATGGAACAGGGCCTGTTGGAACTTCCTCCGACCCTGGAGAAGCTGTGAACGGGAGAGAGCTGATCAAGTAGGCATGCCTGGCTAGTGTATGCATTTCTTTAATAAGGCAGGGATTGATGTCTTTTGCAGTTCAGGGGTTAGGTAAACAGCAGTCCATTGGTTCAAGGCTCTCCATGTTCAGTTGTTTGTTTATACGGATCTCAGAAGGTTAGATTAGCCTTCTTGACATCCCAGGGGAGCTTTCCTGACCATGGTATAACCTAATCTGCTCCAGAGTTGCTCAGGAGGTGTCACATCCCTTTTTAGGAAAGGTACTGGCTGAGTGGAGTGTCTGCAGCTCATACCTAGTCTCTAGGAGGGGTGGGTGTAATCAGATTGGTTGGAACACTGGGTCTGTCTTTAGTAACTCATAAATAATTTGCATATGTAGTGTACGTAACTACTGTGCTTCCATTCTCAGACTTGACATTTACACAGAAAGATGACTGGAACATATAACTTAGGCTCCTACTGAATTGCAGTTTTGAAAAATCAGTGACATGCATGACTAATTTCACCAGAATTTTGAGGTTAAGTCTTACTAATTTGTGCTTCTGTTGACTTGGCAGTGCTAGTCCATTAAATTGACTAGGGTAAACCCTGAATAAATAAGTAGCCATGCTAATAATTTTTATTTAAAAATTAGTGATGGTTACATGTTAAACAATATGGTGCGTTAGAGCACACATCTCATGAGGTTCATTTCCGCGGCTATCATATCCTAGTCTTCCTCCTCCACAGAGGCTTGTGATGGTCGCATGAGAAGGGAGAAAGGAATGGTGCAAATTCATTTGGGTCTTGTTGCAATATAATTCTGATGAGGGGAGTTGTTCTGGAATTTGAGGACAACTTTGCTCAGGGTTATAAGTGTGCTTTATCACGCGTGTGACTGGCTGCTTCTAAAATGTGACATGTTATGAAGTTGGCTTAAATCCCAGAATTTTTTGAATTTGTTTTCGCTGATTTGATGTCTGGCAACTCGTACTTCATTTTTCTGCAGCACCTCTAGTCTGTAGCCATGCATACCCAAACAGACATTATAAACTAGCCGCACATCTACATCATGGTTTGTGAAATATCCTTGCATGCAGATGGGGGAAACTGAGGCACAAATGTGGGCTGTGAATTGCCACTGGACATTTCTGAGAGCTAAGATCTGTACTGACCCTTCCTGTCTTGTAACCCCCAGCATCAGGTTGCTTGACCTGCAATGTCATAGTTTTCTTGGGGTAGGTTTCGGCCACTCCTGGAGCTTTTCAGGAAACCTGAACTTTGTCTGGTGGTCTCAAATAGGATGGTGCTATTAAAGTATCCTGTCCTGTAAAAATCTGTATGGGTGGCATCCCAGCTGAAAGGTGAGGTGTTCAGAGTGGGAGGGGGAAGCCAATTCCATGCTGGCTGAGGTTTCAAAGTGCCAAAATACGAACATCTTGTCACTTGTAAATAATGTGTGGGGTCTGACTTAAATGTTGGGTTTTGTATTTAATCGGTATTAATACGATAACAGGAATGTGATAACTGAAGCGAACACAAAGAGATTATCTTTTTAGCCAAATGCATCCATTAGCTAGGAAATATAGGTTTCTGTTAAATGAAGCAGACAGATGGGCTATTGGAGGTGACTGAAAACAGGAGGGGGAGGGGGCTAAGAGGTGAAAGTTGAGGTTTAGAAAATCTCTATAAAAATAAAAACAAACCATCCATCTTGATGGTTGGCGTTTTACCCTCCCGTTGCACTTTAGGGATGGTGCTCCGATTCCTATCAAGAACATTATGCTGAAACTTAATCTAACAGAACTCTTACTCCTGCCAAACTCTGGCTCAGCAACTGCTCTGCTCCCCCAGAAGGAAGCGGCCAACATGGCTTCAAATACAGGACAGTGTTGTGCTATCTTCAGGAAAATTGCTGCTTTGAGATCCTGGGGGAAGGCAGATTGGATCTTCTTCCTCTAGCCTTTTTTTTCCTTTTTGGTAGAGAAGTGTGTTGGGGAAACAAAATCATGTTACAGCATTTCAGAGCAGTTGTAAAGTAAATATTCATGTATGTGTGTGTATGTATGTATATGAATCCTTATCTAATGACTGTTGCAACAAGCATTTATAGCTCATGTTTGAAACCAAGGTTATGATAGTATAAATAATTTTAGATAATGCAGAAAAGAAGAAAATAACATAATATAAAGAATTTTACAAGATGTACAATTCACTAAGATAGAGTAACACAATACATTTAAAAAAAAATAAAAATCTGTAATAGTGCAAACATGATACTGGTGACAGGAAACATCTGTCTTGCCAACCATTCCTGGACTGGCTACAGCCTCGCATCTCCACCGCTGGCCTGGGGAGTCACATATGCTCCGTTGCACGAGTGAGTGTCAGACCCTCAGCCTTAAGAGTGGGTGACTCTGTTCTGCCACGAGGTTGGGGTATTTTTGTTTGGGGGTTTTGTGTTGGTTTTAAGTCTATATAGATTTTACTTGAAAAAGAAATTAAAGGAGCCATGTAGGATGGCATTGCCTAGGAAGAGTGGAATGACTGTGAACAACTTGAAGTTCATTTTTCTGAAAGTTGTTCCTAATAATTGGACCTGATTATTGTGAAAATAATTCTGCATACAAACGGTGGAGTCTGGCTGCAAACAGTATTTTGTTGGTCACTGGCTCTTATCTTCCATCCCATTTTGGTTTTGCTGCCTGTGATTATTCCCCCGTGGATTTTGAGGAAGGTGCCAAGCTTTGTGTAGAGTTCTAGATTTAGTGATGGTGGGTAGACAGGAAAGGAAAAAATGTGTGGCAGGAGGGAGAAGCGGCATCCCTCTTCTGTCTGGTGTTTCCAGGCTTCACACACAGTTTCATAAATGAATTTTATGTTCTTTTACTTAAATTCACTGTCTCTTGTCTGCGTTACTTCAGCTTGATTTTCCTCTTAAGCCTTACGCGTTAACAAAATTGGGACATGTGGAAGTCCAAAGGGGACTTTTCTTCTCCCTTTACATTTGGCCTGTGGTACATCTCTGTAAGCCAGTGCCAAATGAACAGTGACTGGTTCATTTGAGGAGCATGAACCATATGTTCTTATGATCTCTGGTCCCAGGATGCTTTTAGAAATACAAACTTTAAAACCAGATTGGGTTTGTATTTCCCTATGGTGTCCCTTATTTATATATACCGATTTTTATTTTTTTCCCCTTCCCCAACAGGTGATAGCTAACAGGGAGGAGGAAAAGATCTCAGAGAAAATGGGTAGAGGCAGGTGATGGCTTGGAGATGCCCATCTCCTGTGGTAGCGGAGGGAAGGCTGTGGCAGGGCCCCGTTTCTCAGTGGCAGCGGGAGAGATGGAGAGGTGCGTGTGCTCTGCTGGCTTCACGATGGGGTGCAGGAGGCATGGAGCCATTTTTCAGGCTGCCCTGTCATTTCAGCTTGGGAACCTGACACATGGGCCCGCTTTCTTGCATGTGTTGCTTTTTAGGAGGGAGGGAGGGAGGTGACTGAGCGGCTAGCCCCTTGACAGGGCAGTTTTAAAACATTCATAAAACTTTTATTGGGCTGCCACCCTTACGGATAAATATTTTCTGAGTTTATGGGCTTATTTTAAGGATTGAAGCTTAATAGCAGCTTTGTAGCCCAATCCATCCCGAAAATAGCCTTTTGGCAAACCCCATCTCTAGAGGCTGCCATGCTTTTCTAGGTCTTTGGAGTTTCTTCATCGCTAAATTATTACCCTTTTGCTTTCTTCCAGCTTTGTATGACTAAATGGGACCAACTGTTAAATGAGTCTTTACCCTTCCCCCAGCCTCGTTGAGAGCTGAAAGCTGATCCAGTGTACCGTATTTGGTCATCATGAAAGGAGAAAGATTGCAGTAATTATAAATTTATTTCCTTTATTAAATTGGGTTTATTAGACCTGTTTTATTTGTGTCAATTATCAATCTTATCTTAATGCTGCATGTGATTTTACGATGGTACAGGCTGGTGGCATTTCAGATATGTACTGGTGCTTTTCAGGCACTTTCTCAGTGTGCTTCCACAAATACAAAAGCTTTACAGCACATCTCAGCGTTAACTGGGGAAACCAGTGGGCTCACAGCCAAGGCTATACAAAGGAATTCTGTATGTAGTGCTTGGAGGAAGATGGAGCTGCAGTTTGAACATCCATGCCATTTGATTTCACTGTGTTGTGTCCAAAGAGGTTTCATGAATTTCAGCATGGGCTTTTGCTCAACACTGACCTAAGACAACATGTGCATTTTGGCTGCTCTTTGGAGAGCTGTGTATATGATCCCTGTGTGTTCCAGGTCCTGAAAAGTGAATGTTTTTAGCACCTGGAACACTACTCCATGTTACTGGCTCTTTGTATCCCAGTGCAGTTGCTGATCTCCCCGCTTTTCTTGCCAGACACAGTTGCAGTATCTAGAAGGAAAGTGTACTAATAATTTTTTTTTTTTTTCATTTGTTCAGCTGTATATTATGAAATTACTTTCAATCACTGATTTCCTGAACAGCAAACTTCTGACATAGGGGGTTATATATGGCATCCTTTGTCTCATCCCAAGTTTTTCAGCAGGGGTGAGGCTTCTTCTGTGCAGTGCACAGAGTGCTGGAACCCCTGTTCCAGTATGTGAATGCCAGTTCCTCAGATGTACTCAGAAAAGTGCATGGGGTAGGAAATGACTTAAAGGTTGGGTTTGGGGGTTCTTGTGAAAGACTGGACTGTAGAAGTGACTAAGCTAAAATAGAAGCTTCAGGACAACAGAAAAGACTAGAATAAACTTTAACTCTCTTAACAGGGTTGCTTGGTCCTAACAGGTTTTAAAAACAACCAACCCCACTTGCTTTATTTTGGGTGAGGCTGACAAATCTTATATAGTCAGGGAACTCCCTTTTCCAGACCAGTCATAGTTCAGCAATACATTTGCTGATTTGTTTTGTTGGTTTTTTTTTTCCCCCCCTAAAAATAGAAATATCTATTTTGGTACAAAACAATACCCTGAGTCTTTTGTTTCTGTATTTCCATGACTTCTGTTTTTTATGTCAGCGCATCTTGGGACTTGTCCTAAAAATGGAGCTCATGTAATAATCATGGCTTTCTGGACATCTAGCTCCTCACTCCTCATAACAGCAATTTATTGCTCAGACGATGAAACTTTATTTTTGCAGGACTGTTTTTCTGCAAATATTACACTTGATAATTAAAGAAAAAAACATAGGCGTGACAAAAGTAATTTATCCAATATAAGAATGAATTCAAACAGCTTAGGTGCTTAAATAACTTGCCACAATCTGCCTATCTCAATACAAGGCAAAGAGGTTAAGGCATGTTTTTTTGCAGAAGACTGAGCCCAGGCAATGTATGCATTATATGCAGAGTTCTTGTCTGGCATAATTCTGGGCAAAGCTGCACAGTTTGAATTTTTGTACATTCATATGTGAATTTTATTGCTATATTTATTATGTAAGTGTGAGTATAATGGATAGTAACTGTTTCAAGTCCTTTTTCCTGACATTTTGTAGTGGTAGTCCTCCTGCTAATGCCTGAGTGTTCCACGAGCAGATGGAGTTTATCCTTTTCTACCCTGATGAAGCAAGGTGTCACCTATGTTCAAAAGACATCGAGCAGATGTCTGGAGAGATTAAGTAAGTTGCCAGCACGTTTATGGCAGTACAGTGAAGAGGACTCTAATGTTTTTTTTTGCCAGCAGTATAAGATCATCTCCTAGAGCTTTTGCAGTGTGTTTGATTTTAGGTTAGTTATCAGGTCAGCCAGTAGCCTGTTGTTATTGACTGTTGATAATTTTTTTTTTTAATTGCTTGTCATAGTGGTGTGTTTTGATCCATTGTGTTAATTCTCAGATTGGGATTAATCTTCAGAAGAAAGCTGGTGGTTACCTAATTTCTAAGACTTGTAAAACAGTCTGGAAATGTAACTGAAAAATACAGTTTTGGGAAATATATTAGATTGAGATGTTCACTGGATGATCTAATAGTTCTCCTTAATTTCTAGCATCTTATAGTTGTAAGAACACAAAAAGATCAAGCTTTTAGCAAATACATCTTTTTTCTTTCTCTCCTTCTGGTACCTTCTGAACATCATGTTGTGACAACTTTCCCCATTTCAAAGCACTTGATACTCATCAGTGTTCCTGCCACAGCAAGATAATGTAACCGGCAAAGTTCCACAAGCCATTCTCTACTGCCCTTAGTGACACTTGATCTTTGGCTGTATAAGGTGAGGGTACCTTATAGAACTGTACTAAGGAAGATGTTCTGTAGACTGTCCTTTCTTTCTAACTTAATGCAATGGCAGTAGCAGCTGTTGGCTCATGTCATGTGCCATTTTGTATTAATCCTTTTTTCAGTTAAGGTTTAAAGAAAAAAGAAAAGCTAGTGGCAAGATTTTATCCTTCTTGTGAACAGTTTGGAGAAAAATACTGGAATAGTGAATGTACACCAGAGTTTCTCACTCCCAAAATAACAGACAAAAGGTAGAAAATTTCTCTCTCAAGCTACATGATAGAAGTGGATACAGATAGCTACTGATTACTGTCTCAATATATTGTTGGCCAGGCCAAAAAACAGACGTAATGAGGGTGCAGGAACAGAAATTGGTAGTAGGCATTATTCTTAATTTTCTAGAAAATATAAAGAATTTAGCTTTTTTTTTTTACCAGCAACCTTGGAAGACCTACAGCTTAGGCAAACTGAGAGATACCCCTGATTCTTATTTGACTTTTGAACTCTGTATCTACATTTTCTTTTGTTGTGGTTTAAATTTCACATCGAACCAAAGCTAATGCTTCTTAAGGTTGTAATTTACCTTCAACAAGATTCTTCTTGCTGGTGTACAGATGGATCAAGGACTGTGGTTCTGATGGGAAAATATGAACTGCAGACATGAATTCATGTTCTGGAAGCAGAAATAGTGAAACAATGAACAAATACAGCTTTAGGGGAAAAAAAAAAAATACACTTCTCAAGTTTTGTTGTAAAATAATTAGCCTTCTGTGGTAGGCATGGAGACTAAGAAAAAGGACAGGAGCTGCTCAGTTGCCTGTGATTTGACTTACAGTTTATGACCTTGAGTAATGTGCCTGCTCAACTGCACTTAACAAAAGCATGTTTGATGAAATGTTAAACACATGAATTACATCTTCATGAAAAGCCTTTTTTAAAATTTGTAAAATAAGAAATAAATCAAGATCTTCAGACCTCATTGGAGTTGTTTAAACATGAAATTAAAAGGAACAGGCTGTTTCACCAACAGTGACGCTTCGTAAACTTAATAAATATTAGGTAGCTTTTCTTCAGATTAAAAAAGGGCTGTGTGTTTCAAGGTATTGTATAAAGAATTGCAGCATTATTAATNTAATACCGTGAACTGATGGAAGCCAAACAAACAAAACTGCCTAGACATGGGTTTCTTAATTTCCAATTCAAATATCTATCTGTTAGGGCTATAATAACTTGAGAGCAAGTTGTATTACAGTTTTGGGGCTTCTATAAGGCAATATTTGTTCCTCTGTTTTCCTTGGTATGAGGAACAGTTATTGGTTCAATTGTATTCTCATTTCAACCATTGAGTGTCTAGAGTTACTCCCAATTTATACTCACAAACAGGTAGAATCCAGTTTACTTAGGACAGAATAAATATGTTGTCCCTGCTACATGCAGCAGCAAGCGCTGGTATCCCTTGCATAGACCTGTCAGCCTGGGGGCTTTCATGGCATCGGAGAGCCTATTCTTCTCTCTTTCATTGCTCAGTGAGTTTTGTTTTATTTGTCTGCTTTAGTAATATGTTGGTATTATTATTTTTTTATTTATTATTTTGCTGGTTTTTATAAAGTAGTTGGGTACTACTGTGCTGAAAGAAAAATAGGAAGCGTTTCCTTTGACTGTTGCACTAGATGTCATGATAACTGTGTAACAATGAAAGTACAATTTTTGTTTTCTTGGAGAGATTTTACCCTTACTTTTCCCCTTTTAGGGGACCAGATCTGATGCTAATGCAATGTTTAAAACATTTCCATTGAAAACTGGAAATTTCCCTGGAAAGCAGGATAGGTTTTTAGGTCACAAGAAAGTTTGAAATGTACAATGGCTCTGAACATTAACTTTTCACTTTATGTCCCTGGAACTTTTGAAGAGGGACTTGCATTCCTTGGCATTGGTCAAGTAGTCTGGTCTTCATAGACTTGCCGTCTGTACTCTCTTTGTGCTAAGTGTTCCCCCTGGGGCACCATCTTATGTTTTAATTTGCAGTTTCAGTTGCTGATGTATGGGCTCTTCTGTTAAATAACTTTTATTTTCTATGCCATTATGCCTACATATTTTACTTGATTTGTGTTGCATACAAAGTGTTTTCCCCCTGTTGTGTTTGGAACTGGTTTGTAATAGAGTTACTGTTGTGTAATTCTGACTGAAAGTTACAACTTTATCAACAAACACAAAGTGCTTGTTCAGTTTGAAAACTTGAGTTTTCCACTCGTCATGAACTATTTATCCACTATGTGTGCTGGTTTTTATCATTTAAATAAAACCACTGTTTCATACATGCTGCATGTTAGGAATTATTGAAGATTCACTATGTAGAGCACTTACTGCTGTGAACACAAGTGAAGAGCTTCTTTAAACAATTGATTCAAGATTTCAAAATAGCACAAGTGCTGAGAAAACTATTGCACTCAACTGTACCATCACATTTCTGTGGATTAATGAGTTGCTGTTTATCTCAGTGATAGTGACTGTCTGAATGCTCAAACCCCATCACAAATGTGCTACAAATTCTTAACCTTAGATCTCTCTTTAAATTCCAGCGATGATATTCTGTTGTGCATGTGATGTGGCAAGGAGTATATTTGCAGTTATCGAAGCTCAGCTGATAGGCGATAACGTGCTTCTGTGTCTGAGCTGTAAAATGACAAATGGTTGAAAAATATATACTTTGCGCTAAGATCAGGGATTTCTGCCTGCAACTGTAGAGTGCTTTAGAGCAATTCAAGAAAATATTCAGATGTCAACGGGAGAATACATTAATTCTTTTGAGTTCTCACTATTCCACCAGTCTGACTATACTTTTGTCACTGGTACTCATAAACTTAACTGTGCTCAGAGGTTTGCAGGCGCCTTGTGCTTTCAAGTCTTCCTGCCTCTCACTTCACCCCAGCTTCACTTATGTTTTTAGCTTACTGTGCCTGTGATGAAAAACACTATAACCGTTTTATCCTTTACTTAAGCCTACCTGTGGTAGGCATGTTAGTGACATAAATGTGGTCAAGCTTGCAGATTTGGTTGTACTTTCTATGAAGCATGGTGAATCTATTCTAGTCTATCTAAATACATAGTATTGCAATTAACAAATTTTCATTAATGTGTGCTTTTCAAATTATGCAAAAAAAACTCCATAAGCTTACTGAATCTTGAAATGCAGACTGGCCATGTTTGGCTTGGGAAGGCTGAATGCTCATGCAGTGCACATCACTCTGATGTATACTGGATAATGTTATGGTATTTAAAAATACGCAGTATGTTCTCTGTGCAAAACCATACACATAAACACTCATGCACTGTGTATATTGTGGCTGCACATCTTCAGCTTGTGTGGTATGATGTACACACTCATGTGCACGCCCACGCACTAAACCTTTGCAGGTCAAAAAGTGAGGATAAACTTTTGAACCCAGCTGCTTCCAAATTAAGTACATGTGCAGGGACCACCAGAGCTGGGGTTACCGTATTCCAGAAAAGTGCTGGACACTGACACCCGCATACTGTACTGCAGGAGACTTCTTGTTCTTCCTTTAGAGCCTGAAGGATGATGCCTTGAAAGCACGCTGTCCTCTTTGCCCTTTCGCTGTCACCAGAAAGGACAGGCAGCAGTTTGGTGACTTCTCCCTTCGTTATGGAAATGGGACTGATACAGTAATCAGGATGCTACATATGGAGCTTTTTAAATTACTGCTCTTCAGTCTTTTGTTAGCTGTCATTATTCCTGAAGATTTTTTTTCAAGTCATAAAAATGACATTTTTAATATGCAGAATTAAAAAAAGGCAATATGAAGAATACGTTTTTGTCAATAAGCTTTTACCTTTTAAACCAGTTATCTTAGTTTCTGCTCTAGGTATTTTAATTGAAGATTAACTACTGTTAAAGAGTATACAAATTTAGGTAGTGTATATTTGGAGTAGTAAAATAGGATTGAATAAAAGGTGGGAATAAAGTGGCCTGTCCATTATAATTTTAGATGGCAGAGCACAAACTAACCTTCGTTAGAAGTCAGCACAGCCGACCGAGTAGTTCTTTTAATGTTAGGGCGCCTTTTTTTTTGTTGCTTTTTGTTCCAGTGAAGTTCACTGAAAAGTATACTTTGGAGTTGCGAGTTGAGCAGGTCTCATCTGAGTGTTTTATTTCTGTCTTTTTTAATAAAAAGTTGTTAGGGCAAAGCTGATGCGTGTAAACATGAAACAAAATCCTAAAATTAATTGCTATATATTTCTTACTTCTGATTTACTGCAGAAATGATCTTGGTGATTCCTTGCTCAGTATCTTTTTGCCTAATACAGGAAATAAGACTGGTTCATTCCTGTCTGCAAACTGATAACTTTTCTTGCACCTAGAGCAGAACTGGGGTACCACACAGGTTGTCTGAAGTCTGTGCATTTAAGAGGCTGATTTTGTTTGAGGGAGGGAGTTGAAGATGCTGCTTCATTCTAACCACCCGCATGTCTCTTGGGCAAACTACCTGCTTTCCTTCCAAAGAGTTAGGCTCTTCTGCATAGTATCCTGTATTTCCTCAAAAAGATAAAATGATAGCTGTCCTGAGGAAAATCTTGTTAAGACTTATTGTTTAAACCCATTCGGAAGGGAGCGCATCTGGTAGATTTTGTAAATACTTGGATTTTTCTTTCTCCTCAGAGCTTTTACTAGAGCTTGAATTTTTAGAAGTGTTAAGTGTTAATGTAAACTTACTGTAGATCCGTAGCCTTGCTGAATTGCGTGTAAAACAAACACTTCTATGAACACTTTTATAAGTTCTCTCATCATCAGTATGCTGGATGAGGGAATGCTGCTGCTTCCATTTTGATCTGTGAAGGCTGAAATAGCTTAACGAAGTGGGTGGGAGGCAGGGGGAGTTGGCACATTATTAACCTTCACTGAGATGTGCTTCCTCACTGGACTGCTTCCTTGTGCATTACCTGAGGTAGCTCTGCAATGTGCTGCTGTCTGCAGGGCGGATAGATCTTTAAAAAGAGAATGTGACTTAACATTGTGGTGCTCTGCAGACCTCCTCCTCCTCTGGTGTCTGCTGGCAAGGAAGGACCTGGATAAGACAGGACCTCAGTGTTGACTTAACATGGTATAATAATCTCTATGTTGCTAGCTTTGCAGAGGCAAAATGGTTATTGGCTAGGGCTGTGCCCTTGTCCATGACACTTTCCTAGTCCTTCTCTTTTCCTGGGGTTGTTTTTGATTGTTCTTGTTGTTTTCTCCCTCTGTGTAGGGAGGGAGGGAGGGTTTGAACCACAGATTTGCCATGATTCTGCTGCAAAATCAGTAACAGCTGTTGGAATTGTAAATGGCTCCTTGGTTGCTGTCACAGAACCTGCAGTTGATCAGCTCTGCCCTGAGCAATAAGTGGAGACATCGGGGACCACTGAGGCTAACTAGAGAGTAAGGGTGGAGGGAATTAAAACCCTGAGGCAGTGGTCTAAATAGAGAACACAGGCACAGATGGGTATTGGAAGGGACACTCTGTTTCCTTTTATTGGATGTCTTTTTAGATGCTGTGAAGCGCAAAGTTCACTGGAGCAGTATCTTAATGGGAGCTAGGAGGAAGATGTAGAAGAGATTTCAGAGAAAATGTAGTTTGAGTGTGAATTTGTCTTATTTCCCCACCTTCAAAAATCCAGTATTCTAGCAAAACTCAGTGGGCAAAAGATATTCCATGCTTTGTTAGGGTCACTTATAAGTCATTTATGTTGATAGGCTAAACTGTGTTCCTGTGTTGTCTTTGAGTAAGTTATCATAAACATTGATACCTTAGTACAAGGCAAATGTTTAACAATTATTTGTCAAGAAAAATAAATCTTGAGATGTGAGAACTGCTCCTGAAATGGACTGTACTAGAACCCAAACTTAATGAAATCAACAGTCATCACACAAGATGCTGCCTTTGTGGTTTTAGTAATGGGGCTAATTTATTTTTAACTTGTTTGTGTGTTTTGGCTGGTCATATTACATCTTCTGTAATCTAATTTTCCTCCTCTTCAATGCTGCCTTTTACTGCACTCCCTGGAAACACCGAATTTATTTGTGGGGGTTGGATTTTCTGCAATGCAAGTCGAAGAGAGTTGGTGTGTTGGAAAAGTGCAGTGACTCTTCAATCCAGGTCATCAGTCTATAGAGCTGCGTTGGCTGTTGTAACACCCTGAAATATTAATGGCTAACCTTTTCCTTCTCACTGCTGGATTTGGACCCAGATGCTCAAACAGATCGGCATTGGTAGTGGGAATCTTGTAAGTTAGGTTGCTGTAATTCGTTCTCTTCCAGCTAGCTACTTGGCATCAGGACACTTGTTACTAATTTCTGCATCTGAGCCTTGTGAATTGGCTACGTCTTATTTCTAAACAACATCAGCACCTGAAAATTTCAGAAGGACGAAGAGTCTTTTTGGGGCATGGTTCAGGAAAGCTAATCTCCTTCAGCCTTAAATATGATCTGCTTCCCATAGACTTGGACAGAGGCTGTACCTGTGTTTTCCAATATTTTACTTGACTAGGTTTTAGAACAGGCTGTGCCCCAGGAAGAGTGTAATGAGGAAGGAAACCCAGCCCTTGGGTGCTTGCCTAAAAAAATGGAAGTATTGCTGTGGCATGGATAGAGGTATTAAGTTATTAATATGTGCTAGGACTGTGTCACTGTATCTTGCAACTTGTGCTATCTCATTTAAAGTCTGACTTGCTGTGCCTGCCCCTTTATAAACATATGACTGTTTGACTGTGTTAGACTTTGTCAGTGTCACTGTTTATTTGGAGCCCAAATACTGTAAAGTAATTCTTAGAAAACACTTAACTTTGGATTCAAAGGTTTATTTCTGGTCTTTGTGATTACTGAGAAAAAGCATGAAAAGATTGAACTGAAAGTCTTGATATTGAGAAGGGGAATATAAGCAAGTTATGCCTTTAAAAATAATGCTTATGTTCATTTTAAATGGTTTTATTTGGAGGGTAGGCTGATGAATTTGCATTTTTGAAATTAAGGATATTGAAACAGCTTATAGGAGGAGTCCCATTTTGCACGTCTTTCCCCCCTTTCTCAATTTCCAGAATCACTGGCTAATTTATTTCTATAAGAACATTTTAAAATAGTGGTAGTTAAATAATACAAAGAGAATCAGTTAAGGCTCAATAGTGTTAAACTAGCATGTGCTGAATGGGGAAAAGCATAGTGACTTAATGAAAAGAAATGCAGGAAACTTAATTATTGCGAAGTATTATTTCACTGCTAGAGGATTTGTGGGTGACTAAGAAATGTATAGACTCGAGGTTTTTATTTTTTAAATAAAAACCAGATACATGTCTTCATCCTTTGCTGGCTTGTTGACTCAATTTACTTGGATGGAATTTTTCAACATTTAAAACAAATTAAAATTCATGAATCATTTCTGCTTAAAGGCACAAGCTTTCATACATACAACAGTTAAGACTTCTAACTGGTTACATACATAAATACTGTTTTGGATATGGCATAGGGGTTGGAACTAGATGATCTTTAAGGTCCCTTCCAACCCAAACCACTCTATGAGTCTATGATATATACATTTTGTCCTTGCTCTCTTAAAAAATGCAGATGAAAGTTTTAATAGGTGGAATACAGTAGGCGTTAACCTGTTATAAGCTAATTATTGTGCTTGAATAACTGTCCATTTTAGCGTTGCTTTGTCTCTCGGTACTGTTTCCTGCAAAAACAGTGATGAGTTTGTAGTACAGATGTGAAAAAAAAAAAACCACGATACCATGGCAGAGGGCAATGACATGGTTTGTAAAGCTGTTTTGTGCCACCTTTGACGCAGTCTGCAATTTCTTGGTACTTGTTGAGAGAGGTTTTTCAGTTTTGCTTTATTGATCCGTGTATGCTCTTAAACTCTTAGGTTTTGATGCTTCTGCGCTTGTATGGTGTGACCCTGTTCAGGAGGGGGAGGTGTCATTCACCCAGGGTGCATGCGTATTAGATTAAGATCAGCATTGTTTTACTCTATGGTAAATGCAACATGTGAATATTTTTAATTGCTTTAATTACTATGGCCAGTTGATTGCTGGTACAGCTAAGCGAGCTTTTTCACAAGCATTTTGTAAATGTGGCAGGCTTTATCATGAGGTTTTAATTTGAGCTTTCCTGGAATTNGGATTTTTCAAATGGTTTGATGCATTTTGGGATTCATTTAGGAAGCTTGTTTCTCCACTTCTGTAATATCCCTGCACCCAGTCACTGTAGCACAGCTCTAGGCACTGTATTGGTGTTCATAGAGGAAGTGCCAGCTGT
>VYZV01045894.1:59617-119528 GCA_013401275.1 Pandion haliaetus
TGAATGACATACTCTCAATGCAATGTGGTATGCTGGGTGTACTTGGTGTAGATGATGAGTTTAGGACTAAGGAGGGGGAAGGGTCAGACAAGGCATGTGTAGGGAAGTATGGCACTGATAACTATTCAGCAGCCGATAGATATGGTGTGGTACTGGAGCCTGTGTTCCATTTAGCAATATGAAAAATATCAGACTGAAAATCAAGACGCTGACTTCATGCAGAGGGTATGGCAGACTAATTAAAGAAAAAAATGTGTACCAATTGAGCCTATAAAACTCTTCCTGACCTTGAGAAAACTCCCAGAGAGCTGTGGGAAACTCCAGTCTGTCCCCTCTGAACTTTTTTGTGTTGTTGTTTAANTGCTGTGGGAGAGATTGTGTATTGGTACTGTTTTTGTTGTTGTTGCCTTTTCACTAGGCTGATGAAATTTCAGTCCCTTGTGTTGAATTCAAAACATGTTTTCAGTTGTTTCTGCTCACCTTAGTGAACATGAACCATGAACATTGTTGGTTTTCTTTATTTACTATTTTATAGGTACTGGAGTGCTGACAAAAATGCAATCAAAAGTAGCTTCTGGTCCACTGCGGAGTAGCTCTGGGCTGAGAACTCCCTCACTGGATATAAATTTAGTCCCAATGAGATATTCTATGGGTTTTAAAATTATGAAAACTACTATGCTTAGTGGTTCCTTGATCTATTTTTACATACGTAACTGGACTCTTTGGGATGTTTTTGTGGTTTTGTTCCTTTTGTTTTGAGGATTTGCTCAGCAAGGATCACCTCAACAGTAAAACTTGTGAAAATCTGTCCTGTGCAACAGTCATCATAGATTCATTGTCTTGATGTCTGCATGTTTCTTTCCTCTCTCCCTTCCTGGGAGAGTACTTCTGAGAGGTCCAGTGACAATAGTTGTGATTTTAAGATGTTGTTCTGTCTTTGACTGTTTTGAATGGTCTTGGATGTTTCACACTGACCTGCCTGTAATTCTTCTATTGTTGAATTGTAACAAGAGGCTGTCTACATTCCCTGGCTTCCAACTATATTGCATATATTTGTATTAATAATTTGATGTCCTTATTGGTTCCATTATTTTTTTTTTTCACAGTTGCTCCTATTGTGCACTGGGCATTTTCCATGCACTCTGGTTTTGTTTCAGGGAGCTTGAAGAACGTGCAGACTAAAAGCACAGCATCAGTATGAGAGTTGGCTCTCCCTGTAGGTATGCTGGGAGAATGAGTATAGTGCTTAGGCATGATATCAATGACTGCATGGACCTTGAGTGGCCATCAAGTGAAAACAGAGTTCATGAATAATTGCTGGGTATGATATATCAGCTAGCATAATTGCAGCCGTGTTAATATACTGAAAACACATACATAGCCCGTGCAGAAATTAATTTGAAAACCTTTCCTTTAGGCTGTCCTTTAGGGACAGTGTTGGATCTGAGGCCAAAAAGATTACCTTAGTGGTTGTCTTGTAGTTCTGCAAGTTGATCCATTGTATTGTGTACACTTAATTTGTGTAGCCTAGACCCTAGTAATCATGGTACACTGGAGTCTCCCATGTAATCTGTATTAAAGATAGTCTCTGGCATACAGAAACAAAAAATTGTGTAGAACATACAAGTCATAGTTATGTTCCAGGAGTGTGAAGTATAAAGTTGTCCTCTCTTTAGGAAAGTTGCCTTAGGAGGGCCTCCCCAACAAATTATTGTGGCACACAACATAATGACAGCTGAAATATCTGTTGGCCTATAAGACGAAGTCAGGTTTGGTACTCTTGATGTATTAATACTGAAGTATGGCCAACTAGCCAAGAAATTAAGATCTCAAATAGGTCACTTCATTTCAGAGCTGTTATTTAGGGCTGAAGGGTATATTGGGTTAGGGTGCATTTTGGAAAACCCACAGCGGGAACTGCAAATATCCTTCTAAAGTGCGTGTGGGCTTGTGTAGACTTAATGTATAGACTTACTTAAATAATGAGATGGTTGCAGAGAAATGGTATGATATGCAGTGGGGATTTGTCAAGTGCAGGAATCTATCCTGCTGCATGGCTTCACATGACAGTAGTCCATTTGTATCTGGTGTTCAATTATTCCATTTTATTTAAAAAAAAAAAAAAGTTAAAATGTGGTTATGTTATGTAAATTTGGGAAATCAGATAATATATCCTGATCATCTTGCTGGAAATTGAGAAGTATAAAACTGTGAATGAATGACATACTCTCAATGCAATGTGGTATGCTGGGTGTACTTGGTGTAGATGATGAGTTTAGGACTAAGGAGGGGGAAGGGTCAGACAAGGCATGTGTAGGGAAGTATGGCACTGATAACTATTCAGCAGCCGATAGATATGGTGTGGTACTGGAGCCTGTGTTCCATTTAGCAATATGAAAAATATCAGACTGAAAATCAAGACGCTGACTTCATGCAGAGGGTATGGCAGACTAATTAAAGAAAAAAATGTGTACCAATTGAGCCTATAAAACTCTTCCTGACCTTGAGAAAACTCCCAGAGAGCTGTGGGAAACTCCAGTCTGTCCCCTCNGGATATAGGACAAGAAGGGCCCTTCTTTGAAAGTCTGGCTCTGCACATGAAAGTGACGCCAGCAATTGGAAGCAATTTGTGGAATTGTTTGATTATATTAATTATGGCACCAGCAAACAGTGCTTGGGAAACAGTTTTGTTTTCTTGCATTCTTTCTTGATTGCTTGTAGCAAAAGCCAAGATACAAAATGTGCCTTTAAGGACTGCCGGAGAGTGCAGTTCAAGCCATTGTGTAGAATTGGCACTGATCTTGAAAGGGTTGTGTCTGGCTTGATGTGAGAGTTTTCCAAATACAGCTTCAGCCTGAACTTCACCTAGGTCAGCCTCTCGAATTAAAACAGCTTTTGTCTTCCTCATCAAGGAAGATTAGTTCTTTCCCTGCGAAGTAGGAGCCCATAATGAAATCCATGTTATTTCTAGTAGTACCACCTCTTATAATAATGTCTTTCAGTCCAAAAGCCTGTATAAACTTAACAAATTGATATACAAGACTCAATTCAGTTCACCACTGAACTGCAGCCTTCTCTGATGTGGTATGAGGCAGCTGTTCCCCAATTTATGGGAAAATGTTTTAGTAGTTAAGGATTTCCAAACAGCCTACCAAGCTAAGACTGCGGGAATACATCTGCTTATGCAGGCTGGCTGTCACAACAGTGTTTGGTCGGGATGTGGGGCAGTCTACTTCTGCTCAAAGTGTCTGTAAGATGTTTTTTTTCTTGTCTCTGTCAGCAAACAATGAATTATGGATATTTTGCATAGATTCCAAGTACCATGCCAAGGCATTAGTGTAATTCTCATTTGGAAGGAAGGAGTCTTCTTTCTGGTCTCCTTGAAGGTTCATTGCTCTTCCTGGCCAACTTCATGCTGTAGTTGTATTAATATTCACAAGCTAGGCAAGGTGATAATAGCAGATCTTGTACCAGCCAGAAGAGAAATAAGAATCTACTCTGGAGTTTGAAGCTCTAGCAGAATATCCGAGAGGGCTGACAAGATGTGGGATAAGGTGGTGTGAATTCAAAATAGAATTACTGGAGAATTGTGAAAGGATTTACATAAGTAAAATTCATTGCCTGATCTGTGAAAGTAATTGAAGCTCAAATCCTGAGCTCCTGAGGGTAGCAAGGAAAGGAATATCCCTTGTTTCTTGAGTGAATCTCTGGTCAACTGTTACATTGAAATTGTCTAGGTAATCATATTATGCTTGTTATCATGGCGACGAACACCTAGAAGCAGAGTAGATTGGTTCCTGTAGGAGCACTGTACTTAAATCTTTTGGCTGGAAAGGTTTGTAGGTGTTGACATACTGACCCTGATGTCAGGTAGAGAATTCCTACCTGATCCTGGGCTCTAGTTAGCTCAGGACACAGTTTTCATGCCTGCTCTTTCTGAAGCACCATAAATTGATGACAGACAGGTGGGATGCCAAGTTAGATAGGACCAGCAGTCTCTAGATGACCAGTCAGTCATCCAGTCCACTAGATGTGGTGCGGCATATCTGATGTTCCTATTACAGTGTTTATGGGCAGAGTAACATTAGTATTTTTGTTCTTGGAAGGCTTACAAAGATGTTTTTCCTGATCAGCTCAGGGTTTTTTTGCTGGGATATTGAAGGAGAAAAATTACCACCTTAGCTTGAATAGCATCAAAAGGTGGGATTTTGGATAGCTTTAGCAGAGGAGAAGAGAAACAGAGTTGTTACCTAATAGCTTAATGTAAAGAGTTCAAGCAACAGGATGTTACATTTTCTGTTATTCTTGTCCTTTCTGTCTGATGGTAGAGATAACTGTAACAGGAGCAGCTGGGCAAATTGATCCTCTGATTTTTGGGATGCTTCTGCTTTTTGTTTGAATCAAAACTTCAGGAATAATTGCATTAGCTTTTCATGGGTTTAGGGCACGGATTAATGATAACTTGTTTTGTAGAACTGCTGACGTTTTTGGGACTAGGTGGAGAAAAAGTGTGTGCTTGCTAGTGTATTGTGGGACTCCGAGAGCCAACGCTTGTACCACTGGTATTTCTCTTAATTTTGCCAGAAACCAGTGATAGATTTATTCTTCTTGCTTTAAAGTTGATTGGAAACTGAAACAGATAAGAGTGCTGTATTTGAACCTTGTACCCCTCTTTGAACATAGGTAAATGGGTTTTTTAAGATTTGGATGAATATACATAGCTGTTGCAAGAGAAAAAAAAAATTAATTAGTTTATGATTGTGTTGTGCTGAAGTACTGGATTCTTGGGTCCCACAGTACTGACAAAAAGTTTCTGTTTCATTTCAGTGCTCCATCACTGCAGTAAGCAGGGCGAGAGACTGGTCCTTGTCCACTCTCAAGTGCAGCCCCTCTGCATCAGACTGTAGCATGGATGCTTCCATCTGGAGCTCTAATTATTTCTGATTTTCAGGTCAACTGGCTTTTGTACTCCCTGTTAGCAGGAGAGTTGATGCAGGCACACACTCCTTAACTGTGTAATTAGGGTTCAGGCTCTGAGGGTTCAATTTAAGGAAATCCTGAAATTGTGAAAACCAGCTGTTATGAATAATCCATTGTGAGTGAGGATTATCCCCAACCCTTTACCTCTTTCAAGTTTGCTCTTTTTTTTCTTTCCCTCAGGAAGAAAGAAAAAATGTAATGTCATATTAAAAGGTTACGTTTGCCTCAGATAAAAATTATTTCCAACATCAGATGTGCTACGTTAACTTGTTCTCTGATGTTCAGTCAATTTTTAACATTTGAATGTTGACAGGAAACAAGAAATTGCAGGTGGTTGAGTCTTCTACCTGCAGTGTTCAAAGGAAGCAAATGGGGTATTTTGTTTACAGAAGGGAAAAACACAGTTCAGTTTCCCACTGAAACTCTGCTCACAAATTCCTGAATGGAATTGGAGGTTTGGAGATAATATCAGTAGGTCAAGAATAGTCTAGAAATTTCTTAATATTGAGTGCAAAAAGGAATATTTTCTATTCTAGCGAGAGCTGCTGGCTTAGCCTCAATGTGCTTTTTCCTACCATGGCGGGTAAGAATCCTGGGCTAGTGCTTTCTCGGCAAACCATGGCAAGTACCATTGCAGGGTAGCTGGTGTAATATGTTTGCTGATTTTTCTATTGATAGGATGAACTTTTAATTTTGACCTGAAAGCTGAGTTCTGATGAATCAGGAGACTTGAAATCTTATTTAAAAGATTTTTTCTTTTTTCCCCGTTATGATTTTCAGTGTCATAAGAAAACTGTGTAATCATCCATGCTAATACCTTCATGTTCATCAGTGCTAGCTAGGATAGTTAGCAGTAGGCTTTTTTTTAACAAGTGTGTGTATTAGAAGAGAGTTGTTTAAGTTCAGCAAAATAAATTATTCTCCGTGGCTGTGCTGGAGAGCATGCCCTGCACCTATATTTTTACACCTGTTTTCAATGATGTGTTTATCAGTTGCTTAAAAATTACTCCTGTCTCTGGCAGGGCTACAAGGAGACACTGTATTTATCTTGCCTCTCATCTACAGCGTGTCTACCATTCAGTCTTTAAAATCTTCCATTCAAACACAATGTTTCATTAGCTTTGAGGGAGGCAGGACTACTAAATATTGAAGAGATCTGTGGAAGTAGGAATATGGAGATGGGAAATCTGAAAAATAAAGTTGGAAAAGAAAAGAAAGATCTACAACTCCTGAAGGCAGAAGAGCAAGTGGAATTGGGAGTCAAGGAAGAAGGAGCAGGACTTTAGAAGACGGAGCAGAGACCATCCTTGGAGACCTTTTCAAGGAGCCGAAGATTAATAAGCAAAAAAAAAAAAACGGGAATGACAGTATTAAATGAAAGGAGATTGTGAAGTGGGGAAATTATGTAAGAGGTAAAGTAGGATCCAAGCTTACAGATAACAGTTGAAATCTAAATGTATATGGGGGAAAAGCACAGCAGTGCTCCTTCACCGTGCTGTTGGATTAGCAAAAGGAATTAGAAGAGAAGATAGTCAATCAGCTTTCATCTTCCTTCCAGCTGAAATAGTAGTAGTAAAAACAAAGCAAAAGTAAACTGTGCTGGTTATGGACATTTATATGCCTTATGTGTTTGTTGTGTTTTGTGTACTGGCCAGCACTCCCCAGCAGTCTGGTATGGAAACTGTCCCCTGGGCCTGAGGCAGCAACCACTGGGGTCAGCAAGAGGGTCTTTATCAGGAGGCTTTGCTGTGTCCTTGTTACAGGGAGGCCTGATTAACGTAAGAAGAAAATGAAGCATTAGAGAAACCTTAAAACTTGTGTAGCTATGAGGATCTTTATTGCAGGGGGGTGGGCAAAATTGATTTCCTATATTTATACACAAGAAGGGGTCCAGAATTCTACAATGTAAAATTTCCATATGGAGTTATTGAAAAATCTGCATGTTTCTACGCAAATTTCTTGCGTGAGTAATTGTAAAACTTGTCTGCAATGCATTTAACTATGTAAGATACTGCAAATTGCTAAGCTAGCTTTTATTTGTGAAAATTGTGTAAAATGTTGCATTTATCCTTTATTTTGTGCATGTGAAACTGTTTTGAGACTTGGAAAATATTTTTCCTGATGAGGTAACACTTTTCATTTGAATTTGAAAATTCACTTTTTTTTTTTTGTATAAATGGCTCTGGACTAAATCCTTGAGGCCATGCTGAGACAAAGGATATTATGTTAAGAATCTGTATTCTTATTTGTTAATTATTAACAGTAGTTGAAACTAAAAGAATGAAGTGAGTTTAACTATTTTACAACTAGATTTTCATATCTAACCTGGGTTAGTTGGTGCTACAAGTACATTTTACATAAGACCTGTCTGGGCACTTCTTGTTACAGACATGGTTATGATGGGTGGGAATGAATTTGCTAAGCTTTCAGATATCTTATGTGCCTCTGAGGACTGCCCGTTAATAATATTAATATATAGGCATTTTCCACTGTTGTATGCAAGGCGTTTCTTAGAACTTTGAAGCTAAAGTCTGATTTTAACACGTGGACCTTTTAAATTTAATCCATTAGCAACTTGGCAAAATAAAGTAATTGTCCAACAGAGGAAGAAAAAAAAAAATCTATTTAACATTTGCTACAAATCCGAGTAGTACAGGCAGCACTTAATTAATGGAACAGATTTCTCACTATGTATTCAAGCTAACATAGCTATTGTTCAGGAGAGATTAGACCCTTAATGTAAGTAAGTTAAACTAGACCTCCATCTAAAAATATCCGTCATTTCAGCTATTAAAGGTCTGATGTCTTCTTTGGTGACAGATATATTTCCCTTCATTTCCTTGGTTTTGTAAAATGTAAAGTATGCATTGTGTGTAACGCGAGAAATCCGCGGAGGTAGATGAAACCCTGATTGTGCCTCCCCGCCTGTCTCCCTGCGTGCTGCTTTGTGCTGCTCCCTATCACGGAGCCTCTTCAGCCCTTAGACCTCCTGGCACCAGAGCAGAAAAACAGAAAATGCCATTTGTTAGGGTATGATGCCAGCCACCTAATCTGTTTGCAGAATGAGGGCCATGGGATCTGATTAGGTAATTTAGATACCTTGTGAATTTAATAATACCTGAGCTGCCTTTTGGCTCTCAGCCCATCATTTCACTGGTAGGAACTACCGTGTTCTTCTATTTCTTCTGTAAACTTCTTACCTGTAGTACCTTATTTGAGTCCAAATAGGTGTTAAGGGCTGCAGGTGAGGTGTATCTTTACTTCTTCATATAGGGAAGTTAGTGATAGGGTAGAGGAGGTGAGATTGCTCGGTTTTAAATACATTTTCGCCAGTACAGTTCCATGTGCAGCATATCCTTTTTTTTTGAAAATGAAATTTTTCAGACAAAAGATTCTTTGTTTAAACACCTCAGAAGATGTACCAAGTTTCAGATGTCTTGGGCTGTCCAAGTGCTCACTGATGTCACTGGCAGTTTTTGAAACTCAGTTTATCCGAAGTGGTTATTTCATCCTCATGGCTGGGAGTTCCCTTACTTGCTGCTGCAGCCGAGTGTTGCTCCAGGGCGAGAGGCTGACCTGCCCAGGGGGCATCACTGCCGTGCGGGCTGCAGGCAAGGGCTTGCAGTAGGAGCCTAGGTGCCTCGCTTCAGATACCCAGAAGGGAAAATTTTGGCTGCAATTTTAATGCCACATCTCCTCCCTTCCTCCCTCCTTTCCGCCAATTAGCACTGTTTGGAAATTAGAGTCTCGCAAAGCCTACTAGCATAAATAGAAGTGTTTTAGGATTTGTTTGCTTTAATTAATTTAAAGTGTGTCTTTCTGAAAGGATTTAGTTAAACATCTTTCTTAAACAGTAATGTGCCAGTAACAGCAACATTAGTAATAGTGATAAGACCCAGAAAGGGAAACCAGCTAGAAAGCAAAATGAAATGTTTCTTTGTCCAAAAAATAAATAGTCTTCCCAGGAAAGTGGAGGAAACCCTGTTCAGGGACACTTACAATTAGGTTGGTCAAAACAGTAGAAAACATATAATATGAAATAAATCCTGCAAAGGTAGGGAGCAGGACTGTGTGAGGTCATTCTTTTTCCTGTTTTTATTTTGTTTTCCTCTTTTTTTGGCTGTTGCTATTTTTTCTTTTAGCAGCACCCAAGATGTTCTCGGAGCTTTCCAAATAGGAAATAAGTTGCTTTTCATGTAATGATAAATTATTTTTTGTAATGAAGATGGAGTAATTGTAAGGCTAATGATATTAATGGGATTTATATGAAAGCATCCAATTAAAAATCAAAACAGCTGCATCAAACATGACTATACAATGTAATAAAACCATATAATAAATATGTGGTCTGGCCATACTGTATTACCTAGTTTGATTAATTGAACCTTACACATGCAAAGATAGTCATTATCAGACTTCTCAACCATCAAGGAAAAACAGTCTCAATTATTTTCACAATGAAATAATCATTGCTCTTTTTTTTTTTTTTTCTATTCTGCCATCTGAAAAGAGAAAACGGTTGCTGCTTTGACTGTGAAATGCAAGATCTTGCAGAACTATACAAAGTTGATTCTGCTTGATGCTGGACTTCTTCAGCCTTAATGTAGACTGTAATTTATTTAGTTGTATTAGAAATATGTTGCTTTTCTCCTCTTTTTTGTGCTTTTGCGTTTTTTTAAAAATAGCAAGACCCCTCTATATCCAAAAGCCTCCCTGTGGCTGCGCTGCAGGGCATTAGGGCTGTTTTAAACCTCTGGTTATGAAATGGCAAATCAGCGGTTTCCTGGTTTTGCTTCAACACTTCCTCGTTACCTTCCTTCCCTTTGCTGTGCGGTGGGGATGCTGCCTGGAACAATTTGCTACCTGACACAGCAAGATGAGAAGGTGGTCTCTGGTGCCCTGTCCCCCTGCAATCAGCTGTAAGTGCCTCTATATGTGTCTGTGCTGGAGCAAATCACCTGTGCTTGTAGACCTCCTGTCTCCAGTAAATCATAAGCATCTCAATCTTTTTGTCAGGCTGTGATATGAGAATCCGCATCTGAATTTCAATATGAGGGGAGAGAAGCTGATTAAGTGTTTGAGATAAGGTTATGTGACACCACAGGTTAAAAATACCTGAACTGAATTTGGCAAAATGCCTGAGAACCACATTGCAGTGTATTCTGGTGGCTGAATAAGCTTCCAAGGAATTTGCTGTCTTCTGCTTTAAGAAAGCAATTCTTCAGGAGTGTTCTTTTAGGAGCTGCATCTCTCTTGTTTTATAGTGTTTCTTTGGACTTTGCTATCTCGCATTTCTTATCTAAAATGTCACCAATGTGTAGAGTTAAAAGAAAATATAAATGTGTAATAAACCCTAACCATTTAGGAAGAAAAGGCCAAATATTTTTGTTCAGCACAAATTGTCTGGAGAAAGACTTAAGTTAGATCCACAGAATCCTACACAAGTTAATTCTAGTTCCCCTAAAATGTGACAGTTGAAACCCTTAACAATGTGTTTTAGCCAAAAAAACCTAACTAAACAAAAAACCCCAAACACACACAAAACTGTATAATTTGTTAATACCTAAGCAATGTGCTTCTGGCAGGTCTGGGAAACAGACTAAAGACATTCAGGAACCTTTTGACTTTTAGGACTCTATGTAATTTTAGTATTTTACCAATCGTTTTTCATTCATGACTTATATTTTCATAAATATTCTTGGCATTGAGAAGAAACTTTGGGAGATGTGTGTAAATAATAGGAAAAGTCTGCTGAGTAAAAGGCTTAGACCAGGCAAGTTGGTCTGGCTTGTTTAAATTTTTACCTGTATTTAATACTTTTAAAAGCTGTAGAAGGATACAGCCAGGATGCTGCATTGCAATTTTAGGTATCACTTTTGTGAACTACGTTTGAAGGCTTCTCTTGTTTTTCGTGTGAGTTACTGTATTCCAGAAGTATGATGCAGAAGTGTGACTTTCCTAATGCATCTGATTTACTTTCTTATTATTTTTGGTTGATTTCAGAAGTAAACTTGCCTATTCATTTTTTCCAGTTACACTGAAATGTGATGTTGATCATGCATGATCTTGTTGGTTTTTTACAGATGGGCTGAAGCCAGATACCAAGATGCTTCTTACTGTTGCCTCCAAGAAGAAATCTAAGGCAGGGAAGGGGGATACAGCCAAAGAGGATGAAAGCAGCAAGAATGATTCAGCCCAACCTGTTACCATCTCTCTTCTCTTTAAAAGATATGTCTTTGACACACAGAAGAAAATGATTCAATCCTGAGAAAGCAAGAGAGGCCTCTGATCACACCTGAAAGACCAGACTCTGAAATTAATTCAGGTGGAATGTGTTTCTTGTCTGAATGCATTAGACCTGTTCTTTCCTCACAAACAGAGCCTGGAAGCTCCTGCTGACTATGTGCCCCCTTCCAAAATCACTGCAATCTGGTTTTGTTCCCTTAGAATCTGCTTATTTTGTCATCTTTGCAATGTGAATCTTTACTGCCTCTTGGAGAATGTCACCTGCCAGATGAGCGCATTTGGGTGTGTGTTTCAATAGCAGTGTTTTTCTGGAGAATTGTTTTGAAGTTTCTCTTCATTTAAAAGTTTGCCACCAATATTATTCTAAATCTAGTCAAGATGTGAATTTCATGCGACCCACAAAGTGAAGCTGATTAGTCTAGGTTTACTTCCCCGAGCAAAGTGGGGGGACAGAAAGCACATGATTTAGTAGGTGAAACCTAAAATGGATGTTTCACATTCCTTCAGCTGCAACTGTGTAAGATGCTATCTGAGAGATGGTATGGATCTTTTTTATAAATATGATTTATATCTAGAAACGTTTTTCATATTAAACATAATGATGCATGTAACTGAGAGTCTTAATTGTTCTGAACGTTTGGAACAGCAAACAGAACCTATCTTCAGTGACATTTTATATAGCTTTTCTGAATTTCCTGCCTGTTCTGTGGTGAATCCTACTCCAGAATTGTTTTCTTTTTTGTAACCAAAATGTCTTTCGTGTGTGAAAGAAAAAGTTGCCTCTGGAAATAGTCAAGGGCTTTATTTCATTAAAATAATGATAGAAGATTGCAGTATAAGCCTTGTAAAATGAGTATCTCCAAGATGCTTTAGAAACCATTAGTTGTTTAATAGGGATTTCATGGCTGCTTTAGTTCTTCTCAATTTCATGTCCTAGACTCATAAAAAGGAGAGCACTGGTAATATCCCTTCTTTGTTATTTGTAAAGCATAGGACACCTTAACATGAAAACTAACAATAATTCCACAGGTACAAATGCTGCAGTCTGGAACAGAAATTGGACCCAGGCTTGGCAGCATGGAAAATGTTAGTTCCTGCCTTTTGAGCAAAGAGAATACTTCTGCTTGTTGATGTTAAATAGCAGCCTGTGACCTATTTGCTGAAGCCAGCCATAGAAGATGACCATATGGATAATGTAAGTGCATTAGTTGCACATGGAAGTAAATAACTGTAATAGATTGCTATGCTCATTCTTATTAATCATATTATTATAATTACATTATTAATAACACTTAAAGCTTTATTAATCAAATATCCATTGATGGGCATATGTCCATCATGCTAACACGATCCTGATTTTTTCAGTCTTTTCCTTTTAATTTCCAGGTAACCAAAGTGGCCACAAATGGCAAAAATATCAGCTATTGAGAGGATATTTACAGCTGAACAGCTGTGAGACAGGGCAAGTCTGGTGTCTAAACTAGGTTGATGGTGTCCCTTTAAATCAGAACAGAATTAGTGTTTTGTGGAATAATCCCAAACAGTTTCTGCTGAGTGAGTCCCAGCAAAGCTTTAGCACATCCCTTAAGATTATGGGGTATGCTTTCAATGTGATCCCAGAGGAATTAGGCAGGCAACTTCAGCTATGGCTTAATGTGACTTGTGCTGCCAGCCTTGCTGGAAAACATATCCTTCTATAATGAAAAAAAATGCATTTCACACCCCTGTCACCTCTCCTTCCCCATTTCTCTCCTCTTCCCACACACCCCCAAAGGCAGTCTTTGGAAAGAATATTTATTATGTTATCTTTCTTTTAAGCCTTTATCAAATCCTGTTTTGTACCCTGCACTGTTACCTCTGCTTAAGATACTGCAGTGATGGAAGCTAGAGAAACAGATGACATAGAAGGAATGCCATTATTACGATCCCAGGTTAGTCTAAGAATTATTGGTATAAAAAAAACTTCTCATTAAAAAAGTCAAAAGTAAATTATTAGAAAACTTACAATTTTATCTGTATAGTTCTAATGTCTGTGCCAAATTTTAAATGGATCACTAAATTCTGCCAACTCTGCTTGGAGTTTTGGATAGAAAAGGGCAGTCATCAGGAGAGGTGTCCTGCTGTAGGATATTATTGGCTGCTCCAGAGTTCTTAGCCTTGCACTTACAGGTTTTTGTCTTTGTCATTTCTAAGGCATTTTTTAATAGTTCTGGAGAGGAGGCCGTCAGTGTAAATGGTGGTATGCATTTTTACAAAGCACTATCTGATTAATGTTTTCCCCTCTACACTGTGGATTTCCCATAGCAGGACCAGTGAGTCAGCTGTTACGGAACTTGATCCATTTGAAAACTCATTAGTCCTGAATACGTAGTTTTGCAGCCCTCTGCTTGGCTGAAAGGTCTTCTAGTGCCAAGGGTCCCATGGTTTATTTGCTTGGGGTACTCCAAAGGAGGGAGCAGCAACAGCTTACAGAGTTGGACCTCCATCCCTTTCTCATCCAGTCTCCTGTAACATACTTTTTAAAATCTTTCCCCTCATCTTCCATCTCGTTTCCGGAGTAGCGTACTAACTCAGTGTCTTTCTTCCATCCTCTCAGTCCAAGACCTAACCTCTTCCCTAGTGCTCCTATTTCCCATCTTTGCTCATTGCTTCTCCTTGTTCTGGCTCTGCTCTTGCCTCTGGAGAAGGAGGTATACATCTGGGTACTGGCAGAGGTCCCATGGCAGGTGTTGGGACCCCAGCATGGTGGGGAGGGCTCTTGCCCTGCAGCTTACACCAGCTCCTCTGTGCGGGGAGTAACTGCCTGTGTTCAGGCACCTAGGCTATGACTTGGGCAGAGTCTCATGGACAGCTACTACTGACCCAGTAGGAGCAGGCTGTGCAGAGGCTGTGCCTCATGTGAGTCCTGTCATCCACCACCATGTCCTGTCCTTGTGCTTTGTAATCCTCTATGTGAAGCCCCTGTTGCAAAGCCACGTCCTTTCATTTTGCTCCCCTAGCAGAAGTTTGTGTAGGACAGACAGCTGGAGAGCTATCTGAAGATTGGGGTTTGGTTTTGTCTTTTTCCCGATTTTTAATTCCAAAAGAAGTTAAGTGTGACCAAGAACTTTGACTATAATGTGCTATTACTGCAGATCTCTGGCTGCTGTCCTGAGGCTGTTGGATACACATTCGAAAAAGGGTGAAATGGTGGAACAAAATGATTATGGGAAAATCAAAGCTTTTAAAGACATTTGTAGGATGAACAGATGTTCAAACATTCTTTTATTTGGTTTCCAGACAGACGTAGAGACTTTCCTTTCATCCTCGTAATCAGTGCATTATGCTGTAATTTGTAAAAATGGCATTAAAAAAATATTAACAGGGTCATATTGTGATCTACTGACTCTGTGTCATTAAGCCATGAAGTTAAGAATGGCAACTGGGAGCAGGGGTTAAATGTTGCAGAATGTACTGTACTAGCATATATTGTCAGACTGTATTATAATGAATCTAAAATGAAATAAAGATGTAAGGAGGGTTTTTAATACTGCTAAGGTCGGTGTTGCAAAACTAGAAATTCTTATGGCTGTGCAGATGTTCAGTGAGTAATACATCTTTGGGTTGTGGGGAGGGTAGCAGTGAGAAAAGCTTTGTTTTTACAAGCCTGTTTTCTGCTTTTTCTTGGAATTTGTTTTGGGACTGCAGTCTGGCTTGTGATCCTGCCAGAGGCCTTGAGCCATGAGGGTCAAAGCATGCAATCATGGTAGCAAGGATTCAGTAGGTGGCATCCTTTACTTGGAATCAGAATTAAATCTCCCCACCTAAAAAATGGGGTAAGCACTGGCATTGATAATGAAGATTTTGAATCAAGCCTCCAACCCATCTCTCAAAGAAGAGTTTCTATTAAAAACTACAGTGCATTTAATGACTGGGGCAGAGCCATAAACTCTGATCTGTTGACCAGACCCTGAGGTACAAGTGTCCTTTCTGGGTGTGTTTCTGGCTCAGTTCAAAATAGCTCTTTTCTGCAAATCCTACCAATTGTGTTAATTGGTTGCAAGTACCTGACTATGGAAAAATGAGCCATCTGCACTGGCGGAGTTCTTGGTGTGTACAAGACATCTCCTTCTGGGCAGTAGGTGCTTTACTTGCTTGCTGGAGCTCTGCAGTTGAACAGCCACAGGGTGGCAGAGCAAAAGTGAGAGCCCAGCATGATGAGGAGTTGTAATGATGCAGTCATGTCCTAGAGCAGCCATGTTCCACTCCAGGACTGTCTGCATCTCACGGCTGGCAGAGCAGCTCTGTATTTACTTCTGTAAAGTGCTCTGGGATCTTGTGAAATGAAGGATGAAAGACAGCAGAGGAATGCTACCTTATTAGCAGTTTCAAAAACTCTTTGTGTTTTCCTTTTAGTTTAATATCCACAGTGAGCTGGAAAGCTCTTTATTTACAAACATAGGAGTTTTAAACGAACTTACTGAGGATATAAATAGAATAATTTTAAGATACAGGCTAGCACAGGGAGCTAACCTGCCAAGCCTGGGAGGAAGAGAACTGTATGACTGCAGTCTGTGGTGAGGCCAGTCTTTTGCTAGATGATGGGCATCCAGAAGGAATTCAACTGTTTGGAGAGGTGGTGTTTTAAGAAAGGTATTGGAGAAAGGGGAGTAGTCTTCTGGGATTCCCCACAAATTCACCTGCTGTTCTACACAAAAATGGGTTAAAAACATCATTAGATACAGTTATAGCTCCACCATAGACAATATGTAAGGGGAGAAGAGTATGATGGGTCTCCTTACTTCCTGTTGCCAATGCCTGAATGTGGAATCTTTCCCACATCTGTTGCTGTGCATGGAGCACTGTTTTTAGTTCCAGTTATTAGTGGACTTCGAGTTTAGGGTAGAATGGGTTTTCTGTTCCTCAGTATTACAGTTCTTTGTTTTTATTTGTGTGTCTGATATAAGTGCTTTTCCAAGATGGCATAATCAGTCTGTAAGACTCGTATCTTCTTCTCCCTCCTCAAGGTGATCGTTGCTTGTCAAAGGTGAATGCTCTAAGGGATCTCTTTGTCTCAGAGCCACCCATTTCTGATGTGCATTTGTATGCTTTTCCTAATAAATGACAGGAGAGTGAATACCATCTAATTCTTTTCTTTTTTGGAGCTCATGCTCAGGATCAGCAGTGAAAGGAACACATCAAACAGAATCAGAAAAACCTTGCAAGATCTTTGGTAAATCTCAGCCCTACCCTGCCCTACAGGGCTCATTCTTAAAAATACAACCATCTTTTTGGCTGGAGTCCTTGCCAGTCCTGCCTGTTCTAGTTCATGTTTCTTGACCAAAAGGTAATTCGAGGTCTGAATCAAGAGCTGCTAAACTAAACAACCCTGATGTAGTGACTGACGCGCCTGCTAGCACCATTGTGTTGGCATTTTGGCTAAACTGATCTGATTACTTATGATCCTTTAAGAAATCTACATTGTTCATTAGCTCTAGAATGTTCTGTTCAGATAACTCCTTCTTCTTTGATTGGAAGTCATGCAGTCTTTTTGTGTTTTGGTTGATCATTCTTACATTTCTCAGGGGCCTCATTCACGTCAATCAGAGAGACTCTATCCTTCTTGGACCGCAAAATTGCTTTTATTAGGCTGTATATTAGGCCCCCATTCAGATGTGTAGGAATCAGTTCTTTCATACTATTTTCTGTGAAAACTGATATTTTAGTGCCTATACCTTCAGGCTGACAGTTAGGAGTAATCCATGCTCTCATGGTGAATTCATTCCCAAAACAGCATTCCATAAGGACAAGCTGAAACTTAGACCCCACACAGTGGTTTTGCCTAAATTTCTTGGGTTTTGCAAAAGTAAGCAATCCATCATCTAGTTTTCTTTCTTAAGCTTCACTTTAACCAAAGCAGAGTTGAACTCTGCACCCTTTGTGAGAATACTGTTTTATTACGTGGAAAGATCAAGGTCTTTCAGAAGCTCTTCTAGACGCTGTGAATTTACTGAAAGATTATCTGCATTGGTGCCCACCCACATTAATGTGTATGTGATTTCTGCAGAATGCGGGTCATACTGTCAGTGAGGACATTAGAAATGGAAACAGGGTATCTAGAGATAATACTTGGAAGAAAGAGAAGTTGCTTACTNTTACCATCCTTTTTTATTACTGCAGAACATATGAAGTACCCATTTTTATATTGTAGCATAGGAACGATTTCTGTCTTGCCAACAGTATCCCTTCTGGTGATTGACTTCCTGGTTATCACCACACACTGAGCCAATGATTGTAGAGAATCATAGATTGGAGTGAATACTCAAAAATCTTTTTCCTGAGTTGTAACTGCCAATTCTAAGCTTAGCATCGTGTAATTTTTGCCTATTTGCATTAGTTTTGTATTTTGTATTCTATTTTGAAGCTTGTTTGCCTCTGTTACCCACTTGGTTTTGTCCAGTTCTTCTGGAATTCCTTACCATGTAGAGTGACTTCTGTGAAAGAATCTGAGAGCTGGTCCTGTCTGTGCATTTCAACCCTTCTGCTGAGGTATTGAGAAAGGAGGGAAAGGGTGCTAGGGTGACCTGTAATATGTGTGTGGCTTAGAAGGACACTTAACTTCAAAAGTGATTTTTTGCATAGGGAATGCACATGCACCGAAAACAGAATGCAGCTCGTGCAGGAGGGTAAGCAAGCATGCTTTTATATTCTTTAACTGAATTTTTTTCATACCTTGAGATTTAGACATAGAGTTGATGTTCTGTGTATGATGTAGTTTTAATTTGAGTGAGACAATAATTGAGTTCCATTGAGTGTTGCTCACTGCATCAAAACCTGTGTTTCTTAAGTGTCATCCTCAGGTGCTTCCTGACAAAGATTATTGTAGAGTATTATACCTGTGGAAGAGATTTGAAATGTTGGACTAATTGGGAGGTCTCACTGGGAAGCTTTTTTCTCTTCACTTTGCATCTTAAGATACAAGAAGGGTGAGGGGTGTCAGACTGTGGGCTGATTTCCTTGGCAAATGTGCCTTACTGCAGCTGAAGGGAAAGGTGGCATGGCATAAATAGAGCATTTTGGCATGAGGGCAGAAAGTTGCATAGCTTGAGTGTGATAGAGCATGCGATGTGTTTTGTCATTTGTATCTATCTTGTTTCTTTTTTAGATGAACTAAGGTAGGTTTCAATCTCTAATGAATATAGAAGGGAAAAGGAAGGGATGATGTTATGTCATCTTGGCTTTCAAAAAATGTAGGTAGGGAGCTCTGGCAAGAGAAGCATTCTGTTTGGAGAGAAATCCAAATCACTTTATACCTCAGTGTGGGGTTTTCTGTTTTGTTTTTGACTCTGAAGATTGATCTGTGCTTACAACCCCACTAAGTGGACAATTTGGTCTCCGTCCAGTTGTAAGTTGAGTTGTAAATCTCATTTGCTGTCTGGCAAAGCATGGCATGACTGGGCAGTTTCAGGGAGACGTCCGGGTTTCAAACAGTGGAAAAGCAAAGAGGTTTGCCCGTTTGGAATGAAAATAGAGCTGTCGGGAACACACAACTGGACGACAGGCGTGGGTTTAGGCCGAAATGTATTTGTAGAGGCCTAGAACTGCTGTAATAACAATATCTGAGCACACATTTCTTTAGTAATTATGTTGTTATAACAGGTATATAAATGTTTAAGCATCACAGTTTTTTTTAACATAATTTCTTTTAAAGTTCAAGTTGTTGCAGGATCAGTATTAAGAAGTTCTCTGCAAAGTATTTTGATTTATCAGTTCTAAGCGCTGACAGTATTTGACAATTTTCACCCTTGGTATATGATGTATTTCAAAAACGTTTTGTGCAGTATGTTTGTTGCAGTAAATCCATGTCCAATTGATGGGTACAGAGTTGGAAGAATGAGTTTGGTGAGTTGTCCGCTGTCACGTGTGGGATGTTGCAGGGGTGGAGCTGAATATTCAGACTGTAGCTCCTGCTGCTTTGTCTTCCCACATTTTGCTTGCCTGCCATGTGAAGGCCACTTCTAAGTCTGCTGTTACTAGCCCTGAGGGTAGTTAGTCCAGACTCCTCAGAACATTTCCTTCCTTTCCTGGGACAAAAGTAAGAAAAAGTCTGAGATAACTTCATCTTTCACTGAGGCAATGCAGATAGAATTTGTCTATTTGTTCCTTTGTCCTTTTTGATTTGGTCTGTTTTCCAAAGGCAGATGATAAGATGGATTGTCTGTTGGTGCCATGCACCCTAACAAAGGAGGCTTGTCTAGAAAATGTTACTTATCTTCCACTACTGAAATGGGCACAAGTGAACTCATGGTAACTTTGTCTGGAATTATTTGCTTAAAATACTAACGTTAATATGATCTGTGAAAGAGCAACAAAGACCACCTTCAATTTGTTTGTAAGGCTTCCTAATTTGCAACATTAGTTTTGCTGGTTAGTGGGGGTTTCTTTCCCCCCTTAATTAGAAATGTTAATTACAGCATGCTGCGTATTAAGATGTTAAAGCTTTGACTGGCACTTTTGGAATTGCAGAAGGATCAGCTGTCTCTGTAGGGCTGAGCACAACAGGGATTAGCTCGCACCCTTCTGCCTGCAGGTATATTTTGCTTCTTGAGTCAGATCATCAGAAAATGTTTTTCAAGGTAGTATTCATCTTCTTGATCAGACCTTGTCTGTTTCAAGGGACCTGCATTTAGAGGAGATCTACAGATTCGCTGATCCTACATAAGGTGAAAAGATAAAGTCTCAAAACTGAATGACAAGTAGGTGAATTGTTAGACTATTTCACCATGGCATTGGATCAGCCTTGCCCCTGTGTCTGCTTATTCCAGTTGTAGTGCTGCCGGTGCAGGGAAGATTCCCTGTCGTTATCTTTGGAGATCAGTTACTATGTTGGCACTTCTACAGCTCCAGTTTTCAGTCCTGCCCAGTAATGTAGAAGAGAGCTGCCTGAAGAGTTTTCACCATCTTTGGTCTGCTGATGTCAGCTGTCTGTAACACACCATGCATAGCATGTGGTTGGGTGTTGTCTTGTTTTAACCCCAGCCAGCAACTAAGCACCATGCAGCTGCTCACTCACTTCACCCCCACCCAGTGGGATGGGGGAGAGCATGGGAAGGAAAAAAGGTAAAACTCATGGGTTAAAATCAGAACAGTTTAATAGAACAGAAAGGAAGAAACTAATAATGATAATAATAACAATAATAAAATGACAATACTAATAAAAGGTTTAGAATATACAAGTGATGCACAATGCAATTGCTTACCACTTGCTGACCAATGCCCAGTTAGTTCCCGAGCAGTGATGCCCCCCAGCCCCACTCCCCCCAGTTTATATACTGGGCATGACATCACATGGTAGGGAATACCCCTTTGGCCAGTTTGGGTCAGCTATCCTGGCTGTGTCCCCCTCCCAACTCCTTGTGCCCCTCCAGCCTTCTTGCTGGCTGGGCACGAGAAGCTGAAAAATCGGTGACTTAGTCTAAATGCTACTTAGCAACAACTGAAAACATCAGTGTGTTATCAACATTTTTCTCATACTAAATCCAAGATGTTATACCAGCTACTAGAAAGAAAATTAAGTCTATCCCAGCTGAAACCAGGACAGATGTGAGGGAGCCTTGTGGGCTGATGTATTTTGAGTTGCTCAAGCTCTCTTACCTTATTTTTGTTCTCTCCTGCTTTAAAGCAGATTTGTAGGAAGATAGGGATAGATTCTAAAACATTAGCATTTCATGTTTCCAGCATCACATTCTTGGAAAGTACAAAAACTTCTGCCATGGATAATTATGGAATAACCTACTTGTAAGGGAACTGTAGGAGTCTGTTCCCCAGACTCCTCACACTTGGTGGATATCTTTTGTCCTTTGAGCCTGAAGATTTGTATTTTTGTTCTGTCTGCTGTAAGTGTGTTTTTTTCTGTTATCCAGACAAATACCCAATCATTTAAAAAATTGCTGAAAGGCATTTTCCAAGATATCTTGTGGCACTCTACCCACAAGCTAATTATGAAACTGCAATTTTAATTTGCTATTTTTAGTTGATTTCATGTTCTGCTGGAACAGAAGTCATGATTTCCTTTCCTTTTTGCTGTTTGTTTACCTTTATCAGATGTCATCTGTCTTTGGAAGTGCAAATCTTTGCAACCTCTGCTGGTATAGAAAACTATCCATGCTTCTAATGGTTTTATTAAATCAATATGCTCTTCAAAATGAAGATTGATCAGTGGCATTTTAATAATTTTAGTAATATCTGTCCCTTTTCTTAAGCATCTGTCCCCTGGAAGCTGCTGAGCAGGGTCAGTGTTCTATTGAGCTGTTCACAGTGATGCCCAAAGCTTTTATCTTGGATGCTTCTGTTAATGTATCAGTGTTAGTTCAATTTATATGTTCTTTGTGGTTACCTTTCACTTGTCAATACTCAATTTTAGCCTAGCTTTGGTGGTACTTAAGTTCTTCCTCCTCCTCTTCCTGCCAGCTAAATTAACTTTGGGCTCTTTGCAAATCTTACCCAGTTATAGTTCTTCTCTTTCTGGAAGGCCATTAAAGATAAGCAAAACTGAGGTTAGCATGGAGATTTTTAGCACTCTCTTAATCTTTCATTTGGTTAAAGCCAGGCTCTTATTTTACTTGTGTCCTTTTCTTTCTTTGCTTTTTTTGCAGGTGGCCTTTGGTAAGCCAATGGTTTATGAATGTGTGTGGATAATTCTGGTATGGTGGAGAAGCCTAATTTTCCTTTGCTTTTTTTGGTGCTTAAGGAATCATGTTTATCAGGATGATTAGCCAGTGTGGTTTTGAGTGTTGCCTCATGGTTTTACCTGGTGTTGAAGTAAGCTCACACTGGTCTGTAATTCCAGGGAGAATTTTTAACTTCTGTTTTAAAGAAAGTGATAACATTGGTAATTGACTGCAGTTAAGATGTATTTCTGTTAGTGTGTGAATCATTTAATAATGCTGTCAATTAGGCAGCAAAGCATTTTAAGTGGCTTTCTGCTGATTGTCCAGTTACTTAGTGGACTTGGTTGTTTTTATGCTAATCATTAGAAGTGAGTAAGGCTGACTGGCTACTTGAAGGAAAAAAAAAAAAAAGGAAGAAGGGAAAGAATCTTAATGTAGTTCGGAAACACATTCCTGTTTTGGGTTTTGGGGTGGGTTTTTTTTGTTTGGGGTTTTTTGCCATACAGTAGTAGAATAATGTGAATCAACAGTTGATAATTACTGAATATTACTGAGCTTCTCCCCTTTTTGTTGAGTAGTTTTAGTCCAAAATTGATCACAAAATTGGCTTGGGCATCAACACAAGTTCTTGTGTTCTTCACCTAATTGTGAAAGCAGCTTCTGTTTCAAATTAGTACAACTGAAATTTTCATTACTAATCTGAACTTTAAGCTAGCACAGTCAGAAAGCACTGTGGAATGAGTTTTTGCTGGAAGGACTTTTGCAGGTATTGTGCATCTTGAGCCAGGCAACCCTTGAGGAGCGGTTGAGCAAACCCAGTGCTACCATTCTGCACTTGGCTACTCCTGACATCTGCCCATTGCAGTAACTTCCGAGTCCAGCACTTCAGTGTCTTAAAAAAAGAACATCGGGAGAGGCTTTGCAATAAGTCGAAAATGAGCAGTGATGTAGAAAATGTGTCATGATTGAAAAAAAGGCTGAGTTAATTAAACATTTATGACTGGGATACTCTGGTATAAACAGCTTGTGGCTCCTGGCTTTCAAATTAGGTGTCTTTGTGGCTAATCTAGCTGTTTGTGCTTGTGGTACCAGAGTTTCTGTCACCCTGAGCTCAAAATACCAAATCCAGGTAAGTGACTGTGCACTATATGAGGTAGGAGAATCTCTTCACTTAACCACAGGTGTGTAGCCTTTCTTGGAGGTCAGCAACAGCACAAGTTACAGTGCAGCAGTGCCGCATCCATTCCAGCTTGTGACATTTGTGTGTTAAGGGGAGGAGCTCCGTTACATGCATGATTTGGAGGACAATACAGTAGTGTCTCCTTCTAAGATTGCACTAGATCAAATGAAAAGTAGTGTCTGTTGAGCTTCTAGTCTGTTTCTGACATCTCCGTTTTTTCATTGGAATCCCGTGCCTTGCTTTGTCATGTGAACTTACCAGTGATGTTCAAAAGAAGCAGTTGTTTTTTCAAAACTTCCCTGAGTCTTAGAGTGACTGTGTCAAATTTAGGATCAATATAACGATATTAAGAAAGCAAACCCTCTTTTGTCCTATCCGTTAGCAAGATCTCTTCTGAATCTGTCATTGATAAGCATCTCTCTGTGCCTTTTCAGTAAAGGGTTGTCATCTGTTAGATGTATATAGAATGACAGGGGTTATTGCTTCTTGAAGGGAATACTAAGGTCATCTTGCCTCTCTCCCTACCCAAAAGAAAGATCAGCTGTATGTATGTTGTTCTTTTCAGGTGTCCACCTAACTTGTTTTTGGAAATTTTGTCACTATCTGCCACAGGGCTTTACTATCATTAGGGTTGTTTGTGAGGGGGAGGGAACAGGTTCCTTCTTCCCAGTATCTCACTTGAATCTCTCATGTTGCAGTATAAGCCTTTTTTTTTTTTTTTTTTTTTTTTTTATATCCGTATCCACTGTGGTACAGAGAACAGAACAGACTATTTCTTTTCTCTTTGCAACACTCTTTTATGTACTTGAAGACTGATCACATCCATGCTCAATCTTCCTTCCTCTGGATTAAATGTTCTTAGTTTGTACAGTCTCTCCCCCTGGGGGCTGTGTTGCCTAGTTCTGGAGTTGTTTCTGTCTTCCTGAGTTTCTCCAAATGGTCAGTGTCTTTCCTTAAGTGCATGTCTCTCAACTAGGCATCTCTCTAGCTAAGGCCTCACGAGTACCAACTGAATAAAGCAGGATTTTAACTTTGGGTGCGTCTCAGGCCATCTTCCTATTTATGCTTCCTCATCTGTGGCTTTTGCAGAATCAGGAGTTTATTGCCTTAAGTTTAATGTGCGAGCTCAGTATCATGATGCCACTCTATAGGTCTGTTATGTGCGCTTTCATTTTACATTCTGTACTTACACGTTTCTACATCCCCTCTTAAAGAGCTTCCTATTTTTTCAGACTACTTCCCCAGTTTGCCAGGATCACTTAAATTCCAATCCTTTCCTCCAACATACTCATTCCCACCTGATCTATCCAGCCATCAAGATCATTAATGAAAATAGTGAATAGAATTAGCTCGAGGACAGACCTCTGTGAACCGTGCTTAATATATCCTCCCAAACCATGCTTAATATATCCTCCCAAACTTCCACTGATAATTACTCTTACAATGTTCTCCAAACAGTGTCATGCTTATGCTTTAATGAGTTTCTGTAGGTGATTTTATCCTAGCTTGCTTACGCGAATGTCTTGTGGAAAGCCATTAAAAGTTTCTTCTAAATCAAGCTATGTACACCTATATGCTGGGTGACATTTTAAGAGTTTTTCACTCTGCTTTCATTTGGCTTCAACTGCAAGCTGGACCTGTGTGGACCCTGCTGTCCAGAAGGCAAGTGTTTATTTTTGGTTTTTACTAGAATCCATTTTTCAGAGAAAAGTTGAATTTTTTTAATGTGTGAGCGGATGTTCAGGAATGTGGACCACTTTGGTGCAAAGTGTGCTGTATGCAGGCAGTATGCAAGTTTTCCTGGTTCTGTAGGTGCATTTTAGTCTTGACTTGCAAGACTCGGTCTTCACAGCCTTGACTTTCTCAGTAAAGTATGCTGTAGTCACAGTCCTAAATCAGAGCTGTCATCAAACACTCAGGTGCCAAGCATCTGAACCCAGACTGGATCCAGTTTCAGTGCTGCAGCCTTTCACTCTCATGGCTCATGTCTAAATCTAAATCTTAATCTTAGCACGTATGCTAAGAAGCAGTAAATTTTGCAGCTGAATTGAACAACAGTTTGGTGATAGGATGAATCCTAAAAAGAGTCTGAGGAGACATTCAGGCTCATTTTCATGTATGAAATAAGTGGGGATTTGAATTGCAGGTGAGTATTCTGGTCCATTTCAGTAACACAGTGCTTTCAGGTGTGATTAAAATGTTTTTGTTACTATTTAAAAATCAAGACATTGGCTGATAATTCCTTCTCCTTTCTTGGCCTTGTAATAAGCATATAATAAATTCAACAGCTGATGTCATGAGGAGCTGTTGGATTTAAGCCTACCTGAATATGTAGATACTAGGATGCCTTCTCCACCTTTGCGTGTAACGAATGGGTCTTAGTTATTATAAAGTGCTGCACAACTTCACCTCTGTGTGGGGTGTTAGACAAACAATCCCCAGCAGAAAACGTTTGCTATTGCCTGAGCCATGGGAAATGCTCTCTTTCTCCATTAGCCTTGCTGCACTTGCTCATTTTTTCCCCTCTACTAACTCAAAAGAGGAGGGAAACATACCTTTGCAACCACAAAAGAGGGAATTAGCCTGACTGTATTTTATAGGTAAACTAACAAATAAGAGGAGAATCTGAGCGGCCCCCAGGGACCTGAATTTGTTTGCTTCTGGGCTGTTCTATCTGCAGCTGGCATCGACAGAAACCTGAGTGCTCCATTAAAAGTCGACAACCTCTGTTTGCTGGGGCATGGGGCAAACAGAGCCAGCCTGTTCTGCAGACAGAGTGATGGCCTTTATCTCCCCCCTACTCAGCTCATGATGGGAAATGATGAGGCTGAAACAAAAAGCTTGAAACTAGGACTTGGTACTCTTACCCTGCAGCTGTTGTACCAAGGAGGAGTAGCAACACAAGGTTGCCTTTCAGGGGCCGTGTGGGAAATAACACTGAGTGCAACACATTAAGTGAGGATTGGGGCTCATCTGGGGTTGCTACTAGGAATGGGGAATAATACATGGTGCTGGTGTGGGCCCCAGATAGTGAGCAGGGGTGTGCACATCTGAAAATCTTCATTCCAAAACTGAGGATTGCATGGGTAAGTTACCACTCACAAAGGCAACGGGGACAATCTATTATAGTGTCAGCCCTTTCAACTATGCCCATGGATTAATGCCTTAAGCAACAGCTTAATGCCCTCTCACCCACCCCCAAGGAGGCTCAAACCTATGCTGACCTATAGCATTACCTTGCAGTAAATGTGACTGCTCAAACAATGCCTTGATGCTTTGGCTGCTCACAAAATGGAAAGTAGGCATATGTGTGTCTTTGTCCCCATGGTGCCACAGTATTACATCGCACCTCAAACGTGGGGTTAGGGATGATTCATGTGAAAATACATAGAATGAGGTGGGTTTGTCTTTTAAAAAGACAACACTTCAGCCAAGGGACGGTGTGCCACACAGGAAGTACACTGGGCTTTGATGGTATCATAGTCTGAAAGGAAATGTGTGATACTACTCCAAATGCAAGGGAAGTGGTCTTTCCACTTTGAGTTTGCAGATATTTGAATGGTAAGTTCATCAGTTCTCCTATGCAGAAGAATATACCTTTAGCCCATCCTTGCTGCTCCTCTGTCCCTTCGTTCCACCTACTGTTTTCACCAGTAGAGCTCTTTGGTACAGCTGGCGAGTTGCTGTTTCTCATAGGCTTAAAGGCCATGTTTTGCGATTAAATGCTGTTGTTTTGTTACTTGCCATTTTCTTCTGGAGTCTGGGTATGTGAGCTATTCAATAGTAACACTGGAGTTTTGGGGTTGTTGGGGGTTTGTGCATAATCCTGCTATCCTTTTACTTGTTATTTCAATCAGACAGTGTTATAAAGCGTTTAAAGGGAGAGTTCCCCTAACCAGCTGCCCTTTGTTCATCTTAATCTCTAGTTGGTATGAGGGACCTTTTAATAACAATCAAGTTAGTAATTTGTGCTCTAAAAGCTTGAATGTGGAAATGAACACTGCAAATATCCTTTTGGTCTTAGCTTACAACCCTGTGTTGGGTATGTAGGTTAAACCATTATTCTAATTACCTTTTGAATGTAAGGGTGGTATCCTATGAATGGGATTTTCAGAAGCAATAGCCCTAAACCTACTCTTATAATGGTCAAAGTGAGTTTTATGGCTAACTTCAGTGGGGTGGTTGTGCCCATGGCATGCAGCTGTGGGCCCAAACCAAGTCACTATACTGTATGGCTGCATGAGTGACCTTGATGATCTCCAGTGGAATTAGGGCATTTTCCCCCAAATTACAGGGATTTAACCTCTTATTTGTAGGACATACTCCACTGCCTGTACAATAGACTCTAAACCTCTCCTCACATACACGGTAAGCTGGCATCCCTGCAGAGGAGGAAGACAGAAGGAAAACATCTGGGGAAAGCAGCACATGAGCACGGACCACTGAATGCATTTGGATGTTGTCTTTTGGTTTTAACAGTGTGTGAAACCTAAGGATAACCTGCTGCAAAAACAGAGCAAGGATGGCTCCATGAAAACATACTTCTGGCTTAGAGCTTGTGCCCATGTTTTTTGTTAATTTGACCACAGTGTTGCACTGTATCAAAGAATAATCCAAAGCAGTTACATGTTGAATAAAGCGGTACAAGATCTTGCTAGAAGGGATTTGTGGATGTGCTTTACTGGTATGTCTCACTTAATGCAGAAGTGTTGAAGATTTCAGAGCCCTCCCTGGGCTCTCTGGCTAGCCTGAGATAGCAGCGGGTGCTTAAGCTCTTACCTTTTCATAGGTGTTTCTCGAATCGGTGTGAAGGTTTGTGGTGAAGACAGTGGTAGGAATGAGGGGCAGCAAAACTATACAGGCACTTTTGGTTGATTTGTGATTAGCTTTTAAGCCCTCTCCCTGCACCATGTGTTAGATTCAAGCCTCCTGCTTGGCTTTGTTCGTTCTGAGACTTCAGAGGTGTTGGAGTGGGGAAGAAGCCCAATGATCTGAACGTCAGCAAGGATTAGGCAGTCCTGCAGTCCCCTTAGCAAGTCTCTGGCATGCATGTTGAATATTGTTTGCCAGGTAACTGGATCATGTGTCTTTTTGGTCTTAGTTTCAGTTGCTTTGTGTCTGTCATCTTCAGACTCCATAAAAATTGCCCTGGATGTCTCATGGTCTCAGGAGTGCCCATCTCTAAGCATTTTGGTAGATGCCTTTGGTTTACACTGTTCTCTGCCTCCTGCTCTGTGACTAATTCTTCTGGTCAAGAGGTTTTGTTTCTTATAGCACCAAGAGCAGAGTTAGAGGCGGAAGCAATGCAAAACTCTGATATGTCCCCATCTCTCTTCAATCTGTTTATCTTCCGCAGAGGCCTGATAGTGAATGACATTCATATAAACAGTGGGTAAAAGACCTGATGTGCACAGTTCAAACATCCTGTCATGATCTGGGCACATGTACTTGATTGAAAAATAAACACCTAACATGCATAAACATCTGATGTGTTTTCCTGGTTAAAATTTTGTATCCCTGTGCTGTATTTTTTTTTTTTTTTAAGACCTACAGTTCATCCTTCCATTTTCCCACCATCCATAAGATATAACCTGGTTTTAGTTCTGCTTCAAGCTGCTGGCTATGACTTGATTCCTGCTGTAGACAAGTTAACTTGAATCCAAGTTTGTGTGATATGAAATAATTAAGTGCTTTTCTCTTTCCAGGAGTGACCTATTGAATCACTTTACATCTTTTAATTTAACCTTTTCTCTCCCCCTCAATACACTTGAGAGAAGGACAGTGTTTCAATCTAGAAAGTCATGTAGATAGGACCAGGCTATCATTCCAAAGCCCTGAGCAACGTGGTCTGAACTAACTTTGCTTTCAGCAGAGGTTGGTGCTAGGTGGTCTCCCAATATTTTTTTCCAATCTGAGTGATCTTGTGAATCTGTGTTAGATTGTGTGCAGCCACAGTTGAGATCAGGTGTGTTCATGCTGAAATTCCTGTAGCTTAAAAGAAAAGCAGCAGGTGTCAGTTTGTCTCCTGGGAGCTCTTCAGCTTTGGAGTTGGTCTCTTATTCTGCCAGAGAACAGCTGAAGTGCGAGGACCTCCACAACACATCATGCTTCTTTTTAGGGGTGTTTGGAAGCTGATTCCCTCTGATGGGAATCCAACTATGCAGCTTTTAGACTCTGGAGAAGAATGAACTGGAAGTCCTGGGGAAAAGATTATATGGGCCTAAATAATAAGTGTGTGCATACAGAAATGATGTGGAAGGCCAAGCACCTCCCTTAGATAAACTTTTCATTGCCAGCTTCTCTGTGGTAGGCTCCTGCAGTAAGATTTTTGACCTGAAGACCAGACGTTTTCAGAAACTGAGAGAAGACTAACAGATAAGTTGCTGAAAAAGGTGTATCCAGAAGGTGCAGTGAAATGCTTTTTAGAGGCATCATTTGGAGTAATTGTGGTCTGGTTCCAGGTTCCCCTTGTGCTCAGTGCTGGACTGTCCTGAACATCTCTGGTGCTGCTCTGGCTGTGATGACCAGTGGATTCTTTGTGCTGGGCCTGTGAAGATAAAACTGATTCAACATGCATGGCTGGGAAGTTACTGACCATATGTGGTGGTTTTCCCTGTGCTCGTCTTACCTTAGTGGAGGGACATGACAGAGCGTCCCAGAGCCGTGTTTCCAGAAGAGTACTCCATTTCACAACAAGAGGGTACGTGCTCTCCCATATTACTCAAGGGACAGACCTTGTGGCAAAGACCTTCAAAGTTTGTGCTTTCCCCTATGTCTGGGAAAGCAGATGGCAAGCCCAGTTCAGGAGCTGCTGATCTTAGAGGGGATCAGGCTTTAAGCCTGAAGGGCCTCAGTGACAACCATTTTAGCCTGTAGAAAGGCTTGGTAAGATCCCTGGTAGAGACTTGCATGTGCAGTTGACAGTTTTGTCTGCGAGACGTTTGTTTTTACTACGAGCTGCATTGTGCGTGTTGTTCATCCCTAGCTGTCTCTTTGCCCTCCTGCTATCCTCAGCTCTTTTCAGAAACCTTAGATTTATCGCTCTTGGATCATCTGTCTTGTTCTGGCTTTTAAAAAGAAAAGCTTTTCAAAGGGCCTTTTGGAACAGGCTGTGTTATTTTTGGCTCAGGCTCTTAGTGACACTCATTGCAGAATTAAAGCTTCTAATTAGAAAGCAAAAAAAATGCAAGGGAAGGAAAACACATTGCTGCAAAATTAAGGTGGATATTTTAATTGCCCCAGAGGCATTGAATTCATCAGGTCCATTGAGGAGTTTGCCCCAGAATATCACTGTAGAAAATGATCTCTGCTTTCCATAAGTAATCTAGAACCTTTTAATTTAAAACCTCAAACAAGCATCTCTGCCAAGATATTTGGATGTTGCCTCAGTTGATGCAAATATCCTAATAACCACCATTTAAAATTTACACATGTGATGTGGGGAGAGCAAGATACCAGGAGAAAGTAGTTAAGGATGGCAAGGGAAAAGTTGTAATAAAAAATAGATGCCATAGAAGTAGAAATGCAGATGATCTCTGTGACCTTGGATTTTTTGAGGGGTTTGTTTCCCCTGAGTGACCTTCTTGAAAATTGTTTTGAAATCATCTATTGGCAGGCTCTGCTCTGTAGTGGAAGTAGAGGTACGTATTTGTAGGAATTCATACGGGCTCCTTTCCAGTTTGAGTGGGTGCTGCTTAATGCTGCTTTCTTTCCCTTTTCTGTGGGTGCATGCTTGGCCCTGACCAAACCCTCAGATCTCTCCATGGTACCTTTCACCGTGGCAGGGGTGGTGTTTTTGTGCTTGTTGGTGTTTGAGTGCATTTGTGTCCGCCAGAACCCCTGCAAGGTCCCAGTCATGCTCTCTGCAAAGCTGTTTTGAGAGAGGGGAAAAAGAAACAGAGAAAAGGAGATGATTGACAGTAGCCCTTTAGATTTCTGTTGTTAATGCACCAGTAATAAGATAAGGCTTATCTTTAAATGTTCATGGAATTGAGACTTTGATGGAAACAGGCTTTTGGGTTAATATATTTTTGATAGATAAAGCAGAATGAAATGGAAAGACCAGGGGAACATGCGGTATATGAAGAAAGGCATTTTTCTTTTAAATCTCTCTCCTCACATGCTATCTGTGTGCAAGTGTTTGACATGCATATATAAATGGTGTGTTTATAAACACACACTTGGTACATGTTTTCTGGGGGGACATGGGGGCCTAAAAGGGGTCTTGAGTACGAGGCAGCTCAGCTGAGTGAGATGAAATCTGCTGCTGCCTGCCAGTTGAGATGAAAAATCTCACCCTCTCTTCCTCCACTTCTGTTCAAGTCCAGCTATTGTTGGGGGTGGAGTGGAGGGGTGGTAAATGTAAGCAGATAAGGGGTTGCAATGTAGCATAGATTTTGCCTCCCCCTCCTCTCTCAAGGAAAAGGAGTTGCGTGCTGGCCCCTTGGAGGAGTTTGGGCAGCAAAGTTCTGTTGGTTGAGCTGCACGGGGGGAGTTTGGGATGTCGTAGTCATTAATGCATTTCAGCTCAAGCCCATCCTATGATCTGTTTTGCATATTTGCACATTTGGATGAAATTACCTCGCAACCGTGCGTAGTACAGTGTCTGGGAAGGCCATGCCAAAGGGATACAGCCTTCTTGCAGCGAGGAGCTGCAGCATCTGTGACTTGGATCACAGAGCATTTGGTTGCTGTTTTTCAGTTGTGTATGTAAATCACAATTGTTGCATTTTATCTGCCCAGCCTGCTCCCTCTCTTTTATACCTCTTCAATGAGGAGTCATTTTTCCTTTCTTTTTCTCCCTGCTCATGAACTCCTATGTTGCAGCCCTGGCCATCTGAGCTATGCAAGTAGATGTGATAGGGAGGCAGAGGAAGGAAGATGAAGCCTTGTCATGCTGCAGTGCTAATCTAAGGAAGAAAGCAGAAGGGAAATCTCTAATACTGCAATACAGCTCTGGTGACATGCAAAGTTCACCTTACCTTTTAGGCGGGGAGGCAAGTTTGCCATTATAGCTTTAGGGGAAGGTCTAAGAGAAAGCCAGGTGGGTTTAGTGGTGGTGTGGAGAGTGGGGGTGAGACATGAGGGAGGAGGTAAGGCTCTAGAAAGGCAAAGAGAAGTCAGCTCTGGATGGATATGCATGGACACCTGTCTGTCCTGGTGAACACAGTACAGGGAACTGTGTGAAGGGCTGGGCTACAGTGGCAGAGGCGATAGCTGCTGTTCCCGTCTCCCAAACGGCGATCTAAGATACTATGGTTAGCAATTTCCATCATAGAGAAAGAAAAAAAAGCAAATGGAATTTGGCATTAATCAGGCCCAAATCCACATAGTCTGGAAGACGGATGGGATCTGGTCCTGTATTTACAGAAACACAACCTCTTTGCAAGTGTCTAAGCTGTTTGATTTGTCTGTAACCCACCTGGACTCAAAATGATCTCTCCCTCTCAGGTGCGCTGGCATACCCCCAGCATCTTTACCAGATCTTACAAAACATTACTGTAAATTGCTGCTAGGGCATCATGTCTAACTGCTGGTAAATGTTGCCTGGCAAGTGAATGGCACAACTGGGAGGGGAAGGCTCCAGGGTCTTTGAAGACAGACAAGAGGATTAGCGGACTTAAAAAAACCTGTCATTCAGATCAACCTGGGAGAGCAAGGGACGCATTTTAATTTGATTTCACCAAATCCGTGGTGTGGCTATGCCAAATTAGGGCTTTGATTTCTGTTATTGTAATAAGATCTCTTCAGCTTGGTTTGGGGTTTTGCTTGGTTTTTAAGAAGTTATAAAGTCAGCTCTGAAAACGAGACTCATGGGGCAAAAGCTTTGGTTCTTTTCAAAATTAGTGGTAGAACTCTGACTTAATGCTGTTAGGACTGGCATCAAAGCCAGACAATTTTTTCAAGGAGTAATTTTTCATGAAACAGACTACAAATGTAGTAGAGTACAAATTCCTCGTATATTTATCATTTATGTTTATTTCAGCCTTTCATTGAATGTTAGGCTCTTGGCTCTGACTTCTGAGCTTGCTTATCACTGGTTGTGGTCACGCTGGTGGTGTTTCTGCTCTTAGCTGGGTGAGTGTATCGGTGCTTGTGAGCACCTGTCACAGGTGCCAATATTTGCACCACCCTGAAATTAGCTTCCTTTGAACAGTTTTCACTGGTAAAGCCTACCATTAGAAACCAAATGCATTTTAGAAACCTGCACGTACATTGGTTAGAATGTATTTGCGTAACTCATGCACCCCTATATTTAATTAACCTAAAACAACTGTCTTGAATCTAAGAAGCTATCTAGTTGCAATTAGTTCTTGTTTGCTAATTAATTACCAATGGATGATTAAAGACTTGTTTACTGAGGTTTAGCAGCTATCAAGACACACATCTAGTGTACTAGTACTGAGGGGATTTACTATGCAGTAACTGCATTTTGAATTAAATTCTTACTGGAGACCTTTAAACTGTGACCGAAGAAAGCTGCTCTGCAGCCGGAGTTTCCTTTAACAGCTCGCCCATGTGCTCCTCGATCTGCTGTCATGGGTAGTGTTGCTCCCGAGGGGGGAGGTTACGTGGATCCTCCTAGCTCGCTAGGGCGAGTAACTTGTTTCCTTCTGCAAACTAAAAGTCAGGAAAAACAGGATCTCAGGTCTCAGCTGTGTTGGTAGACCAGCTCTGCTCACATACCCTCCTAGACAGCGTCTGTCTAGTCTGACAGTAGTGTTCCATCTTGGTCTCTTTGCTGGTGCTCATCATGTGTCTTACTCCAAATAGACTGCCATGAATGGAGCGTTTTTCTGTTGAGATTTGTTTGCAAACTGGCTTTTGCTTCTGCATGTAGGTTTTTGGTTTTGCTTTTTTTTTTGGCAATTTGCTGGGTGGTTTTGTTGAATTGTTTTAAGTCTGTGGGTTTGTTTGCAGATTTGGTCCCTGTGTTTATGGTCTCTTTGGTCACCAAAACCCAAGTTTCTGCTCACCATTTGATGAATAAGAACAAGATTTATGGTGGTAATTTGTGGCTTTTTTGGGTAACCAGCTTGAAGAAGCTTGAGAAAGTGGTGCATTCACTGCCTTCTCAAAGCCAATCTCTTGAGGTGTCTGGAGATGTGCAACCAACATTGTTCGCTGCTTTTGACAGCCCTGCCCTGCACATTGTGGATAAAGCAACAGACAGGAAAGTTAAACGCCGATATTCACACACAGGAGCTCTTGGGTTTACCAGTACAGAGTTGTTTCTTAGACTGGCATGAACAAAAACCATTCTTGCAGGTGTTGGTGAATAATAAGGGACAGGAACATGGTTTATGAGAGCAGCAGTTCACAGTTTGAAGGGATGGTTTTAAAAGCTGTCTTGCAGGATCTTTCAGCCTCTTTGTCAAGGGCTGCTCTTCATTTTGGTTTTTAGCCTGTGGGTCATGAAGGAGGGAGGTAGGAGACCAGCAAAGGTGCTGGGAGTTTGTACATGGAGAGAAGCCTAGTAGGATTTCATGGAATGATTTCATCCATTCTTTCATTTTCTCTTGTGCTTTCCTTATTTATAAGCCTGAGGTTTGGATTGTTTTTCTACCAGCCTCTCTCAATAAGCAGAGCTGGCAGGAAAAAAAAAATGAGAGAGAATGAGCAACTGTGGCAGAAAAGTGATTAAAAAGAATAATTAGCATTTGCCCCCGATAAATGAGCAAAGCCATTAATTAGACTGATTTACTCCTGGCTTTTTTTTTCCTTCTCCCTTTCCTCTCTCTTTTTTTTTTTTTTTTTCCCTCTTTATCAAATGGCAGCGCCGTGACTGCCCCTTTGGTATGTTTTCATCAGCTTTTCACCAGTTGTCAGAGCTAACACCCTCCTTTCCTGGAGCCCAGGCAGCCTCTTGTAGCTAATGGATATGGAATGCAGCCAGAGCTGATAGCCGCTAGATCTCCACTGGCTTACAGGTGTTTCCATCATTACTGGCGCATTATCTGCCACTGGGTTCCCCTTCCTCTTCCTCCTCCTCCTCTTCTCTTTTCTCTCTGTTTTTGCCCTTCTTTGCAGCATTCTAGAAGTAATTACAGTTTAGGAAAAAAAATGCTGGCAGATTTTTAAGAATTTTATTTAATGCAACGCGATGTCCCGGTGATCAAATCAATTTCTTTTTTTGGCACGGTGACAAGCAGCGATGCTGCTGCTGTTGCCTGTTTGAATGTAATTACCAGGATGAAAGGGAGAATTTTAATTAAGACAATTTCCCCCCCACACCTTCTTCCCTCCCCCTTATTCAAATCATGAGCTGGGGGCTGTGGTTTTTTTAAGCATTTTTTATATATATGCTTTTTTATTAAGAAATATTAGTAATCATCAGGCTATTGCATATTATATCATGAGTATGTCCTCCCCCTGCTCCCACCCTGCTGAGAGCTGGCTGAAAGCATGAGTCTGTGCAGAATGGGAAAACGATATGCACGTGGTCTCAAATGGGGGCTTGGCACTTTACAAGCAAATATGAGGATAAAAGTCCTTGTTTCAAATCTAAATGGTGCAAATGCGATCACTGGCATATATATGGTGCTTGGAGCCTTTTGTGATTAATTATTATATGCATTCCTGTAATATCCAGAGGGTAAATTCTTCGTGCAATTTAGAGCATTGGAAGCAGAGACAGGCCCAAATGACTGCCAAAGAGCCAAACACCACAGAAACATTGCAAAACCTGGATTTAACCTTCATTCTTCAGACCCACCTCTAATTTAAGGAAGCATTTGAATTGTGTGCTGGGAAATGGGTAAGAGAAGGTGCTTTGAGGTAGGGGGAGGAAGAAAGTTGCTGGCAAGGGGAAACGTGAGGTGAAATGAGAGAAGAATATGCTGGGGTTTGTTGGAAAAAGCTGCTAGGAAGCTGAGAAGTAAATGGCAGCTACTGTCATGGAGCTTGGAAAATAAAGGAATGAGGCTTTATCTGGCATGAGCTTTACTTTTAAGGTTCAAGCAAATACAAATGGATATTTCTCATGAACCTCTGGCATGGGAGGTGTGTTGGCAATGGGTTTTCAAAGTAAAGACCATGAATTAGAGTTAGGGCTTTCTGGGGAGGATATGAGGTGCTGAGCTAAAGATTTTGGGGGCTAGTTAACTAAATTCTCTAGTGATCTGGTCCAGGTGAGTCTTTTGATATTTTTTTTTTTTATTATTATTATTTTTTATCTCAGTGGTGTTGCATGCCTGGGATTATTTTAACTGGCTGTTGTCTTGGAGGGACCTGTTATCCTGCAGTTCTGTCATCTCTGCTCCTGAATCCCACCACCATTGGCAACAGTTATACAGAGGTCAAGTTCTCTGGGACTGTACCACAATGCAAAGGCAGCAGCTAGGGAAGGAGCATGGAGAGAAATTTTTCTCATTTGTTTTTTAGGGAGGGCAGGGGACACCTTCCTAGTCCTGCTGAGATTTGCCCATATCTGGTTTCACGCCATACCTTGAATTACAAAACCCCTGTGCTCCCAGGCATGGGCAGGGCATCCTCTGCAGCCCGACCATGCAGGTCTGTTAACAATCCAGAGAGGCTGGTGTAGGGTAATTCAAACTGCCTCTTCCCCTCAGGGCAGGCAACGCACTGCCTCCAAAATATGCTTTTTAGCCAGCAGTCTTGGGACGAGGGCAGAGCCATTATTTGGGATTGAAATTAGGTCTTCAAAGGGTTGGTGTTGGAGGGGGCTACAGAAGAGGAAATTCATTTCCCAGCTGCATTTTTGAAGCATGTCTCATGTCAGCGGAAGGTAATTTAGACCAATCTGGGTGCTTGATTTCCCAGAACAACTGCAAGTTTATGTGCACGTACCTTAGCTGTGAAGTCTGTGGCAGGTTTCCTGAGCAGGACTGGTCACCAGGCTCCCTGTGCTTTACCCTGCCTGCCTTCCTGGGGATCACTTCAGGCATGACTTGAAGATTGCTGGACAAATAGGAAAACCTGCAGAGCAAGGTAGGTGCTTGCCAAAAAATGAAGGAAGCAAGCTCTGTTTGAGTCTCTTGTTCAGTGGTATGCAGAGGGGTTACACCTCTGCCTCCCACCTTGCCTGTCACGCCGGCTGCCATGGAGCAACGAAGCTCAGGCATTTGGGCAGAGCTGGTTGAAACAGCCAAAACAAGGGAACTTGTAGAACTTGAACCTTGGCTGAATGGCTGCCCTTGCCTTCCACAAAGAAACCATTCCTGCTTATAAAATTCATGCGCTTACACCTGTGCTTTCAAGTCCAAAGTGGAAAATTTCTATTTCTGGTTATTCCTGAGTGAGTCGGGGGAAAGGTGAGCTGTGGTGAGGCATGAGTACCAAGATTACTGGATGGAGGAGGTCCAAGGGGTCTAAGTGAGGAACAAAACCAAAGACAAGATGCTAGGACAGAGAGAAGGGGATATATCATTGTCCTTTCAAAGGCCTTGGGCTCTGCTAGATCTGTCCTAAACCTGACAGAGCCATTCACAGGCTGGCATCGACCACTACAATGGCCAGTTGTATTGGAAGAGATGGTTTCTTTTGGATGCCAGCCCTTGAGGGTTTGGCAGAGCTTGGATGCGCTGGGTTAACGAGCAAGGATTGGTATGCATGCCCGAACCACATGCAAACAGATGCAGTAATCTGAATTATTCGTGTGCAACCCAGGTCCCTTGCTTGCACAATCCCAGAGTGGAAATTGTGCCTGAGGTTAATGCACTGCAAAGAATGTACAGGAAATGTTTCACATTTTAAACAAATAAAAATCAGTGCGTATTTTTTTAATGCTTTCTGACCAGCTCTTCACATCCTGTTAAGCTAAATATTTGCACGGTAGTAGTGCAAAGAGGGCTGAGCAAGGAACCCCTGTGTTTCGTTTGGGTGGCTGTATATTGTGATCAGCTGCTCTTTCCTCTTCTGTCTGTTTTTCTTAGCAGGGTCAGGACGAGTTTCACAGTCCGAATGGTTCACTGCAATTCTCTACAGGATATCCTCATTTTACTTTAATGGGGAGGAAATTAATGAAACATACAGGCCCTGGGGCTTCAAATACTATACATTAATATTATCCCAACATATTGTGGTATGTGTGCTCTCTCAGACTAAACTTTACACTGGACAGAGGAAGTTGTGATCAGATTCAGGTGCCTGTGAAATTTAAGTGGTGGGGGGAAGAGGGGGGAAAAAAAAAAAATAAAGGAAAAGAGAAGCTTGAAGCAGTTTCCTTCCGTTTCAGCCCCTGATCAGTGTGAGAACAGGGATGTTCAAATGGGATCAGGTCAATACAAACCAAACAAACTATCCCAGCTCTTACGACAGGACTATTTAGCCGTATTTGTGCATCTGGGAGGTTCATTCTTCTGATTTGTTGGTTACCTCCTTTGGAGAGTGAATTCTTCCCATCTGTGAGTAGATGAATAGTGATCCAAGATAGTGGTGGTCTTTCCAGAAGATGGGCTGCAAAAGAATTGCAAATCTTCTCACCTCCCTTTCCTCCAAATGAAAAACACCACAAGTGCTTTCCAATGCCTACAAGCAGGCAGACAATAAAATGGGAGAATATCAAAGCAATAAAAGAAAATTAAGTTCAGCTTCAGTTTTCTTTGGTGGTAGCAGGGAACAATGAGAAGACAGGCCTGAGAACGCAGCTGTTACCCCTTGTGAAAACCACCTTACAAGGCAACAATTTTCACGCAGCAATGCGTGCTGGCTTCAGCACAATCCGGGGCCCAAGGGCTGAAGGTGCCTTGCCCTGACAGTGGACCTGTAGACTACAGAGCCACTCAAGAAGACCAAAAAGCTTTGGCCATGTATTGAAAACAGCTTAGGCCCAGGGCGCTCAGCTGCAATCCCAATGTTGCTCTTAGCTGCTTAAATATAGCCCCACTCATGGTAGCTGTTCCCGTGGTTGGAAGGGTGTCATTAACATTGGGCTGTGTCAGGCCCACTACTTAGAAAGCTGCTGACAGTGAATTCTGTTTTTCCTTCTGGGAGTTTTGTTTTGTTTTCTTTCCCCTTGTGGTACAATTTCCTCATATTACAGCAACTGGCACTGTCTTTGCATCAAAAGGAACAGAGTCCTTCACAATTTTGGTGGAAGAATGTGGAGGAGGGGACCTTGTTGGAGAAATTGGCTGCATCAAGGAAAAATAAGAAGTTAAAAGGTCATCACAGTTTTGGTCTTGGGGGATAACAAGGTATTTTTTCTTTTTCTTACAAATGTGCAAAAATACCGGAAATTTTCTATGGGCTGAAGAAGGAAGCGACCCCCTCCCATTCCCAAACTCCACATCCCCAACTCTGTCCATTTGATTTTAAATGTTCCTGAACCTCTTGCCTGGTGGAGAAAACCACAACTTGAATATTACCACATTTTGCAAACTGAAGGCTCTGCCTTGGGATACAGGGACAATTTATTAGTGGAAATATCTTTAATTAATTTGTGCACAAGTTCGTGTTTTTCTTTAATTCTTCTCCCCAGGCACTTGACCCATAGTAATGAAATCTGAGAGCCCTTTTCAGAAAATTACTTTCTCAGCATTTTTGTTCCTTTTAAAGTTAAGTGTATCGCATAATGACCATGAAATGTTATCCTTTATTAGGAACACACTTTTCACTGAGAGTCTTCAAATAGACTTTATTACCAAGAATTCTGTGGTAAGCTGCCATCCGCTGCCTTACAGTCAGACAGGCCTGGCTTTGAACTCCGCATGCGAGTATCTTCGAGGACAAGTGCTCTGCTCTGGCAGCTTAGTCAGGACTGGCCGTTGCTGGAAGGAGGTGGGTCCTTGGTTTGGTTCCAGCCTCAAGGGCCCGGCTCAGGAGAAAACATAGCTTTGACCGTGAGTGGCCAAAAGCCGGCTGATGGGCACCTGTAACCCAGCCGTTCATGACTGCAGAATGGATGTCTCGAACTGACACTGGTGTTTGGGAGCATCATGTGTGACCCGATCCCTAGGCAGGTCTAGGTACCTCCAAATGTTGCAGTTGGAAATGCAGACCTTTTCGCTAGGTCTGAGTGGGGACCAGGGCCAGGATGGCTCTTGCTGGTCCAGTCCCTGCCAGTGTCATATTGGGGTGGCAACGTCTCAAATGTTTCTTCTTCTCTAAGGCTGCTGCTAGGGAAAGTTTTCAAGCTCAGAAAATCAGGATATGCCTCTAGAGTTGCTTTGGTGTCTTAGATACACTTTGCCTCTCACTGCAAACAGTCCTTAAGGATGGAGTGGTTTCCTTTTACACAAAGATGGATCAACAGTCCCCTGTGGTTTGGCATGAGGGAACTTTAGCACTGACACATCAGACACACTAGTGATTGAGGGGTTGTTTGGAGGTAATGCTGCCAAAGCAGAATGGGATTTTTCAGGTTTTTTGTAATGGAGAAAGATGGGAGGGGGTTGCTTAACAACAACAGCCAATGAACAGTTCTGATTTATAACCCATCTAAAATGTGTTATCTCCCCACCCCACCTCCTGCCCCTTAATTGCCACTCTCAAAGCCTGGCACCTTCTGATGCAACATTTAGGGTGCTCATTCAGAATGGGCTTGGAGGGCATGGTGTCATTGTGGGCCAGCTCAGACTGATGTTTCTTAGAAAATCTCGTTCAAGTACTAACTGGGCTTTTACCCCTACCCTGAACATATGCCAGGGAATTCACCAATGCTGTGACATTACCATGTTGTCCTGGAATGGGCAGTCTTGGCCAGAGCTACAGTCTGCTGCACCCCTCCGACACCAGGTCTGAATTGTCTTTTTGGGGCAGTAACACAGGGCACTTGATGTTCCCTTCTGTCTCTGATGCTCAGTCCAAGTAGATACAAACCCCAGGGGTCAGGGTCGGCTCCCTGGAACCAATTCCCATCATGCCCAAGTGATTTGTCTTATCACAAAGATATTATTAGTGTTTAGAGCCCGCCCGCCCCCCNTGGGCACGTGAACAACTCGTTTTGTTTTTGTTTTTGACGGGTGACCACAAGAACATTGGCTGCATGTGCTTTTCGTTTGGTTGCAGTTTAACAGCTGTTCCCTTTGAAACAACCCCGTTTCTGCTGGCTTTATTAGTTGCTTTTACCCAACTTTTCTGACCAGTAAGGCTTCTCCCTCCACCCCACCCACCTGGCCCTGTTCCCTGCCCTCCCCACCACTACCCTAGGAACGCTTTTGGTTATTTCAACCTCCGTGATTAAACTGGCCCCCAATTGTTATCAAGAAGATTCAGGAAGGAGGATGAAAAAAGGAAACATAATCTTATCTGAGAATAGAAAATATGATAAGGGCCCCCTATCTGGAGGCTGCAGTGTCCCTCGTGGTGGGGCTGCAGCAGTTCCTTTGAAAATAATCACCGACACCATCTCTGCTAAATCACCTTTCACACAGCTCAGGCCTTTGATACAAAGGCCCCTGGCAAAATTACAGCAGGATTGTGTAGACCCCAGAGCAAATGCATTAAATGCTCAAGAGATCAGAATTAAGGGGTGCCCAGCTATAATTGCATAGGAGGAACTTCTGTTATTGGGGGGGGTGATGGTGTGCCTCTGTGGGTATATGTGTATGTGCATTTGTGTCTCTGGTTGCTACCAGATGATGACTACAAGTTATAAGGCGTGACATGAGGTGCTAATAAAATGGCTTTTGTACCTTTTAATCATCTGCATAGGAGAGGAATTAATGCTGGACTAAATGCAATGTATAATGATTCTGAGTGCTCAGCTCTTTTTGAAAGTCTCAGTTAAAGCATGAACAGAGCAGTCCTGTGCTGGTTGCGTGTAAACAGCAAGACCAAGCAAGTCTTTCTTGCTCTTAGTTTCTTTCTTTTTTCTTACCCCCCCACCCCTCCACCCCATTTTGCTGTCAGAAGCCTCAGGGTTAAACTTTTATTTCAGCTGAAGTGAATTTCATAGTCTTGTATGCTAATAGACCCTATTGGGCACATTGCAAAAAAACCTCAAGTGTCTTGCTCCCAAGAACTTGGCAGACTTTTGCATGAATATATCTGACCTGAAATAGTGCTGGTGCAGTGAGGGGAGGCTGCTGGGGCTGGGAAAATGAAACATCTTGCAGGAACAGGATGAAGGTGCATTGAGTGAATGTGTAGAATTGTACAAAACACAAATATATGGGAAAGGAAAACAAAATCTCCTCTATAATCTTTCTGAGGTTACAAGCAATGCCTAGGGATTTCAGGTACTCAGTCTTTGGGTCCTCGGCATGGGGTGCCTTTCAGAGGGTGGTATAAAACAGTTCTTTCTAGGCAACTATGTTATTTTAAAATGTTTGAAATTAGTAACCTAAAAATGGTTGTTCACCAAATCCCAGCTCACTTCTGAAAATTGTACATTGCTAATTGGCTCCATACATTTGTGATGACCACAGAATCATTTAGGTTGGAAAAGACCTTTAAGATCATCGAGTCCAACCATCAACCATGCCCACTAAACTATGTCATGAAGTGCCTTGTCTACACACTTTTTGAATACCTGCAGGGATGATGACTCAACCACTTCCCTGGGCAGCCTGTTCCAATGCCTGACAACCCTTTCGGTAAAGCAATTTTTCCTAATAACCAATCTAAACCTCCCCTGCTGCAACTTGAGTCTATTTCCTCTTGTCCTAGACCATGGCTTATATCTTTTAGGAACTGATTCAGATTGAACTGGAAAAATCTCAGAACAACGACCCCATCTTGCAGCTGTTAGCTATCAGTCAGATTACCCATTTCCAAGATACTTCAAGGTGAAACTTAAAAATATGCTTAACCCCACACCCCACCTCACCCCCCACTAAAATCTTCAACAGCCAAGCAAACTCCACTCTTTTGTGAATATCAGGTTAGGAAGTTTTGCTTGGGGCATAGGAAGTGCTGAAATTGTCCCATCTTGTGAAATACTTTAAAGAATCCAAGCTGAATTTGGCAAAGCTCAAACTGTAACGTAGTTTCTTTGCAACATAATCATCTGGAATTAAATCCCTTTTTCTTATAGAGGGAAAAATTACTTTTTTTTTTTTTGTATATTTGTGGTGGAACACTGTGACACAGGGGAAGGGCATTATAGTGCTGCCACCTGGTATCTCAAGGCAAGGTGTGTCTCTAGTGCTGCATTGCTATTCTAAGGTAAAAAGTTTGTAAAGTAAGAAAACTTTAAGTGCTGGCCTGGAAGCAAATTACAGTGGTGGGGAATTTGCACAAGAAGTGATAGATAAGCTCAGAAATCCTTGTCTTTCTGCTGATCTAGCTTTCAGGAGCTGGCATTTGTGAATGCAGCCCATTGAATATGAGTGCTGTAGCATGTTGGTCTGTAACAGAGATGTGGTCCATGTCGGATAAAGTTGTGGATGACTGGCAGGACCTTCTGTCCAATTTTTTTCCAGATACACAAAATACGCCCTTTAGGTCTTTTTCTCCTATTCTTCCCTCTTGACAGTGAGAATTATGGATGAAGGTGCCAGCCTCAACTTTAAATTTCCTGTTGCATGTTGATTTGTGAGATATTTGTGCAAGTGAAAAACACATTGATTTGTGGAGCATTCACAGAGGGCTGAACAGTGAATTTGAATGTAAATCCATTTTACTTTTCATAGATGGGTGGAATCCTTTCAAGTCACTTCTGTAGCTGGCTATGAAATGCACCTAAACCAAATCCTCAAATTTCCTTGATCCTTGTGGGAAGCTTAAATCTGAGATGTCCCACAAGAGGCTAAAGTAAAAACCTAGGTTCATCAAAATGGCTATGTTTTATAAGCTTTTTATAATTAGACTTAATTGCTGACCCAAAGACACTACACTCCAGTTCACTTGCAGAAGAATGAATTGGGGCACTAGCCAGATGAGGCAAGCCGTGGTTTCATCTGCAAAACCGTTCATTGGCATCACGGTCTGGAGGCATTCCCACCCTGCAGCAGCCATCCCTTGATGCTGACCATGCAGTTTTGTAAGGCTGTGCAACAAAACATCTCAGGGAACTGATCCAGCTGCAGAAGAAAAAGAAAAATCTTGCTTTTGTCCTGTGTGTTTCTTGTTACAGTGGATCAGTTCCCCTGTCAGGCTGATGTCACACACCACTGCAGCAGCACATGGAGGGGATTGCCCGCTGCAGGGCAGAGGCGGTTGGAAGGCAATCACCAAAGCTGGTATTGCGGCAGAATTTGTAATGTGAAGCCGTAACCCCAGCAAAGAAGGAGAGAACAAGTGTGTGAACAGTTTAAAGAAAAAAAAAAAATGTGAAAGCTGCTTTGGTGGAGAGAGTACTTTAAAAAACAAAGAAACATAATAAAAAGCCCCCAAAACCCTAAACACCCCAAACTAAGTCCTTTTTCATAAGAAGCAGCTCAGGAGCAGTTTTCTTCTGCCTGACCCCACAGTGGAGAGGGAGGCTGTTTCAGGAAGCTTGCAATGCAGAATGGGGAGAGAGGAAAGAAAACAAACAACATCAACAAGTATGCAGTCAGTGGGGTTTAAAAATTCTCCCTCGTTTGTTTTTTAGTAGCAGAAGGAGATGTTAGTGACCACGAAGGGAGAACTTTCCCATAGTGTCTGACCCCGGCATCCTCTTTGGTGGCACTAGAAGGGGCTGCATGCAGGCCTGACATGCTGCTCCTGTTTTCAGGCCCTTTTTACAGTTGCACCTTTTAAAGAGGGGTTCCCAGGCATTGCTCAATCTGTAACCTTCGTGTGCTTCCTGCGGAGCGCACTCTTAAATTATTTTTTATCAAATAGGCCCAGAAATTTGATAGGGGAGATGAGAAGATGGGCACGATCAGGGAGGATAATAAAGAAGAACTGTCAGTTCCCTGGCTGTAGCTTTGTTGGCCCTCCTGCTTTCTGAGATAAAGACACAGCGGCTGGTCTGGGTTTCTATATCAAAAGGCCGATTTGGCTGCTTGATTATATATGAAATATAGATTTAAAGCTTAACTTATGTTCCCAAAAGCGAATCAATCGTAGGGTAAAGCCTGACACATTTGTTATGATCACTAAAGAGCTTTGCTGGGCTTGTTGATGCTCATAGTGGCTGGAGGGGCTTTAAAAAGCTGTTTGGATCCAGTTTACTGAATCTTACCTGTTCAGAATACATTATTTATTAATAACAGCTCAGGGTGGGAATGTTTTTCTTTCTGCTATCCTTCTACCCCTGAGTTTCAGGAACCAGTTCCAAAGAAGGAGTTAAACCTCCTTTTACCAGGCAGAAAGGGAGAGAGAGGCAGAAAAACTTCCAGAGCCACTGTCCAGAAAGGCTGTGATCTAGCCACGTACTTAAGTTTTTCTGAATATGACCTTACTCAACTCCTTGGTTAAATGCTTTGCTGGATCTGCTGCTTTAGGCTTTGTTCCTGGAAAGCAGAGTACATCAGACCTAGAGAAAAGCTGCTCTAACATGTCTAAATGGTTTCTGGTACCCATGCAAGCTTTCATAGAACAACCTGGGGCATCTCTGGGGGGAAGAAAACACCTTTCAGGGGCTGTGGATCTTTGCCATATTCACCTCCTCGCAGCAGAGCCAGAAGGTCAGTGCAACAGCATTGAGTTTGCCAGGAAGCAGCGGTTTGAGCCATCCTGCCTTGGCTGACAGGCCTCTGGGGCTTGTCTTGTCACAAATGACACACACATGCATGCACAAATAAAACCCTGGCAATCTCTTTCTGCAAGAGCCTTGCTGCTTCCAGGGGGAAGGAGTGCAAAGTAATTTGATGCCTTCATTATCTTCATAACATGAACCAATTTGTCAGCAAACTACTGTGTGGCCTGATTCCTGATTGCAGAGAAAACCAGGCTGGGAGAGAGGACTATTATTTGCAACTAGTTTAAGCATTGTTCTTTTTCAGAGGAATATAAATACACTGTGTAGAGCTGGCTCATTAGACACTTATCCGTTTGTATTTATGGTTTAATTAAATAACTGCACAGGAGGACTTTGGTTTCTAATCACAATAACAATAATGGTTTTGCCCTCCTTATGGCAGTTTCTTTCTGAGGAAGGTTTTGTAGGCACAAGTGCATTTAATCTGTCAGCTCCCATCCCTTGATAGAAAGAAGAAAGTAAAATATTTTAACCCCTGTTGTACATATGGGGGTATTGATGGGTAGAGAGTTTTAGTGACCAGCCCTGGTTACTGACATCTTATGAGAACACTTAGTTTTCTAACTGAAAAGCAGGGCTAGGAAGCTAATGCAAGTTGCTGATTGTTCTTTGCTACTGAAGAGATAATACTCCATGGAGCATTGTTAAGACCCACTTTCACCTCCCTTCTTGTTTTGTTACAAATCCCAGGCTTAGTCCCCCTTTCCAGTCACCCTGAATCTGTTGGTTTGGTTTTTTTCAGATATGGGAGAGATTTGCTTGCCATGGCTCTGATTTTAACCTAGAGCGGGAAGGATGCAATGTACTGAGTATGATTCCTCCAAACAAGCCCCTGTGCAGTGTCCCGCACTGCTTCCCTGTCCCAGGAGCTAACCCCTAAGCTGGATTCCAGCTTAGGCCATGCAGGATGGCGCAGGAACTACCTGATAGGTTGGGTGTAACGCAGATGTGAGGCGGGTTACAAACCACCAGAAAAGGTGCAGCCAAGTTAGGTAACTCTCTGCCTATCTCTGAAGATGGCCCCTAGTCTGGTGTTACTTTCTGTTCTGGTATTGTCTTCAGAGGTACCAAATCTTGTAGGTTTCTTGCCACCCCGTATTTGCCATAAGAACAATTCCATGGAATATTTGCTTTGAGTTTTTAATGAGGGAGATTCTGTGTAATGGCCCTGGAGTGGAGGCCAGATGAATGTAAAGCTGCTTTTAGGTAAAGGTAGGCTTTCTGTGTCTCCCCACCCCTTCACTTCTTACATTAGCTCACCTCTGTGCTCTCAAGCTGGGACAGAGGACAGAAGGGTTATGAGATCTTCTGACCAGGTATACATCTTCAGGCAGTACTTTGACTTTAAGGCTGAATTTTCTCTCTGAAAAGTCAGGGGAAATCTAAAGGAGCTGCCTGTTGCTTAGAGGATAAAGAGGAAGAGCGCTTTGACATTATATTTTGTTGTTCCTAATCCCTATGGTAGCTGATGTTTTTATTTTTTTTTTTACTCTCTTCCCTGTTTAATGTGGTCCCTTAAATTGCTTAAGCTGCTTTTTCTTCTCTTTAACTCAGTTAAATCAGATTCCCCTGTACCCTGAAATATAAAATACATGGAGGTTTTCTCTAAAGCATAGTTTATGCAAATAACTCCCTCTCTGCATTCCTGTGCTAGAGTCAAGCACTGCATATCTGATTGGGCTCTTAATGACTTTTGGGAATCATTTAAATATCTAGCTGACTAGCCCAGTTAATAATCAAAGCTGCAGCTCCTTGAAGCAGGAGTGACTCATGGAAGAAGAAGAAAGCTTCTGGTTATTTCTAAGCCTTGCTCCTGCCCCTTCACCAACGTGCAGACTCTGAAGGGCATGGCATTATCAGATGTTCCCAGGCAATGTGCATCCTTTCTGTCTTGCTCCCAGTCACACGTTCAGGTGGTGCAAACTGCCAGCTTGGTTTCTGAACATCTGTTGCCTGTGCATCCCGTTGCAGGGAGATCTCTGCAGCTTGCAGATTAAGCAGTTCAGGGGCAAATTTAGTGTTTGAATTGCAGATTTTTTCAGGGAGGGGGGGAACACCCTTAGATGTTGCTGTGGGGATAGTGCTTGGGAGACAACTGTCTTTACTCCTGTGTGCTTAAGCGTGCCCTGATGCTGCTAGTACTATCTGTGAGCAAATCAGAAGACTGAATATTGGGATTTGCCTTTGGAATTGCTAATCTAATTCAGGGTGTCCTTTCCCAAATGAGTGTTACTCTATTCTGATGTTTGTCCTAATTTTTAAGGTATTTTCAGACCATCTCACCTAATGTTTGCTTGAAGTTTCATTTAATTTCTAGAATGAGCTTTTTTAAAAAATTTCTGTTCTAGTGTCATGGATTATTGTCACATGCTGTTACTGCTGGCTGTACTGCAGCTGGACAAAACTCTGCTTTGGTAACGGAAAAATAATAATTACCATATGTTTCGCCTTTTCTTGCACCCCAGGATTACTGTCCTGAGCACTAACATGATGTTAGGACTACCTTTGGCATCTCTCTACTCTCTTTTGTGTCCTGAATGGCAGTATTCACTGAGACATGCTGCTTCTCTGATTCATGAATCAAGATATATCCTACCAGAGAGAATGAGTGCCTGGGGGAGGAGAGCAGGGCTTTGATCTTACTGTGCTTTTGAAATATGACTGTAAAATCAAAATTAGATTGTAATCTCTTTGGGGCAGGGACATCTTTGTTTGCCCTGTACAGTGCCTAGCATGCTTTAGGTGCCGTGTTCTCAACAACAGAGGTTGGGTAATGAGAGGTGCTCACAAACTCTATCTGTTGACCCTGCAGAGCTGAGGGGCTGTTCTCTCCTCATCCTTTAGTTAATAGTACATTTTGATTTCTTTTCCCTGCTTCTCAACTCCATAGTAACTGGAGTTTGCTGGGCTCTCTGGTCATAGGTGTGGTGGATCCGCTGCCTAGCCACTGTCTGGTGTTTTGTGCTGTGGACAGCTGGTCTGGCCTGCCCCTCGGCTCTGCACAGCCTCGTGTCCTGCTGTACCAGCAACGTCAGCTGCCGTGGCTAATCTGTGGTACTCGCTATCCATGGTTGGCCTTGAGCACTCTCTGTGGCCTCAGGAAGCCTTAAAATGGCAAAGATAGCAAGGAAAAGCATGGGGTATGTTTGTGTCTGAGAGGAGGCTGGCAGACTGGTTGGGCCAGCCTTTTGGTTCCTCCCAGGCTGTCCTGACAGAGAGCTCAGTTCCCAGGTGTGCTGCTGCTTCTGGTTTGCCGTAAAGGAACATATTGCAGAAAGGGACCTGAGGATCTGTTGGTTTAGGTGTATTCTTGTAAAGAAGAAAAATTCTCACAAGCTCCTGAGAGCCCCTTTGTTGCTCTTTGCAACAAAGCCTCAGTTCTTAAAGGGAGTCTGTGACTTTGCTTGGCAAATATCTGAGTAATTTAAGATGGAAGTGTCCATCATCTCTTCTAGAAAGCCAGTCCTGACAAGAATCCCTGGGAGAGCCCTGCAGTGGGATGGCCACATGCAGGGAACTGCTGGGACCAGTCACAGATTTTTCCCTTTGCCAATGTGAGCACAGAGGTGTCATTCATCTGGGGCTGACAGACTTTTTCTTTCTCTTGGTTTGAAGTTTTGGAGAAGGTGTACAAAGACTGGGGAATTTAGTCACTGGGCTGAGTTGTGCTAAGCCCACAAAATGATCCTCTGAAATTTCCTTTCCTTTGCTGTCTCCCTCTTCTTTTTTTTTCCTTCAAACCCTACTTCCCCCCACTGTTAGATGTGAAATGTGGATTTCTTGCTTGTTAATAGCCTGCCCTAAATCAAAGGTTTTCAGTGGGGGAGGCACAGCTGAAGATGTCCTGTCCGCATTCCTCCAGAACTGCTCTTGCCTCAGCTCTAAAAGCAACATCATGCATAACAGTTTCACCAAGGTTTTGCTGTCACTGCTACTAAAAGACCTGGTTTAATTCACAATCATTGCATTTGAGTGGAAAACTTGCCTTATCGTTGCAGGGCAAGAGGAAGGAAAGGATACTCAGAGTGTGATTCTTCGATTCCTAAATGAGTCATGGGTTTTGATGTTGAAAGAACTATCTGTGTCCTCCTAAACTGTGTATGTGGCTCTGCTTTTTGCAGTGAAATATGGGGCTTCTGTCCTGCACCTGGTGGTTCAGATTTGAGGATAGTAGCTTCCATAGTCTTGACAGATGGAGTTGTGCAGCTTTGGGGTAGAGGGATGCCCTGTTGCAGTGGGGAGGCCGTTTACCCTAACAGCAACCACTTTTTGAAGAGGGGGAGCAGGATGGGCTCTCAGATTATTTGAACTGAGCTGGCTGTGAAGTATAGTCCTTGTGGAAACTCTTTCCAAGAGAACTGTTTTCCCATCTGTCACGATAAGATGCAGGAGCACTTTTTAAATGATCGTGCTTTCCTGAGAGTAGACTGGTGTTTGGAGAGAGATGCCTTTTTTGTGACCTACCAAACTATGAGTTAAAGCTGAGGTACAGTTAAGTGATGTCTCCAGCTCAGTTGCCTATAGGTGCTTTGCTCTAAACTGGGACATTTTGTGTCTCATTTCACAAGGGCTACTGAGCTGTGTCCTAAAACATTCAACCTAATTGTCTTGGTTCTCCAGCTACAAAGATTCATTAGGGGAGATGGAAATTTCCTGCCTCCCCAGCCAGGAAGAAAAAGGCAAAGGACTTGTGAAAGGGAGGGGTGAGAGCTCAGAAAGAGACTTTGCTGGCAGTGAATCTTACAGCCCCATTTAGAGCATCTGTCTCTCCAGAGTAGCTGATGGCATATGCGAAAAGCAGCAAGTCCTTGGGCTATTGTGTAACTTTGGGGATGCCTGCAGCCACTGTTCATAATTAATCATTTAAGCAACAGTAAAATCAAGTGACTTTACTGACAGTATCCAAACTGCTGACCTCAATGCATTTTGAAAGTTCGCTGGATACTGAACCTCAAATGACCCATGGATGGATCTGGAATAATAATTTTCATAATCCTCAAGTCATTATCTTAAGAGGGAACGTATTGTTCTCCTAATTAAGTCTGTCCACACGCTGTGCATCTTCCCATGCAAATGCACTGTGCATAAACTAATTAAAAGAAATATACAGCCACAAGGACTTAAACTGTCTTTTATGCAATCTCTTTAAATTATAAGGAGTCTCCCTCCTCCCCCCTCACACACACTCTAGCAAGGGATTCGGCACCATATTCAGCAGGGAAAACCACTGAGCAGTTTTGGATCAGAATCTGGAATTCCCCAGAATTTATTAGAAAGCCTTTGTTTTATGACATTTTTGTGAGGGCCCTGGATGTGTAGAAGACTCTAATTACATGAGAGTTATGATTGTTTAATAGGAGACAGTCCCTGCCCTGAAGAGCTTACAGTCTAAACAGACAAGACAGCCAAAAGCTGAAAGAGCCTTGTTTTGCAGTTAAACAGCTCAGCCATTGAAGAGTTGAATGACTTTTTCAAGGTTATACATACATAGCTGGAAATTGGAGGCAGACCTGCTCCAGCATGGCAAGTACCTGAGTCTTCTACCTTTAGCAGTAGATGCAAAAGACTTAATATGTTGAAGCCTATTTGATGCAACAGCACCAAAGGGCAATTTCCCAGTGAAACTCACTGGTATTTGGTTAGCTGGGAAACGCTGTGAGACTGCTTGGCTGTTTTCGGTAGTTGTTTCTTGTTCTCAGGTGTGGTGGAGGCTGTGCCACTAGAAAGCAATGTGTTGGAGGCATGTGACCATCTTAAAACATTTTCTGCCATGTCTACCCACTTAAGCTTCAGCAACGCTGTGTGGATATAGCAGAAGCCCTATGTGCCAGCAGTGTGTGTGTGTGTTCATGCTGTCTGTGTGCCTCGTGTTGAACCATGATTTTGATGAACCATGGACTGGCCTCTATTTGTGTTTGGTTGTGGCCAAGAACATGAATGAAGCAACTTGAAGAATATCATCAGGGTCAGCCTTTTTGCTGTAAGCTCCCTTGGCATTTTTTGCTGATGTTGCCTTTAGCTTCTACTTTGCCAAAGAGGAGTGGAAGCTCTGGATGTATCCTGCTTGCTGTTTTCGTTCTTCTTGTAGGATGTGTGTCTGGTGTCTGCATGTTTGCCAGAGCACTGTGGTGTTACTGCTTGCTCTCCTGCTGTAAGAAATCAAAAGCAACTTAAGTATTTTGTCTAGTATATCATCATAGTCTCCATGGGTGCTGGAAGAGGTGTCTGTACATACTAACATGCTAGACTGGGGGGTAACTTAAACCAGTGGGTATGCCAGCAAGAAAACTTGGATTTTTCTCTTGCTCAGACTTTCTCCGACAAACAGCTTTCTTAGCTGCTGGGGTTATGAGATACTCCAGATTAAATGTGGGGCATCTGAGTTGGAGCAACAATCTTGTAAACTGAATCTGAGTTTAATGATGGAGCATCTCAGTGTTTTCACTGATTTTTGAATAGTCTTCAGTGGGTTTGGTGGTAAAGAGATTGGTATTTCTAAATCTCACATGCATGATTGTGGACCTGCTGTGCACAAAGACTGTGAGTGACTGGTCATAGCAAACAAGACAGTCAGCAAAGGAATACTTTGTGAGTAGTCTGACCTGAGCAAAGCAGCAATGCCCACCCACAACAGAGTACACAAAAGCAGTTATTGTGCAACTCGGCTGCTCTGAACCAGGTGGAATATTATCAGCTTCTAGATGAAGGTGGCCTGTGTACCTCAGAGCCCTGCAGAAGCCTTTCTGAGTTCTGCCAAATAGGTATTAGTTGAAGCCTGCACCTTCTGAACAAGTGATATCTGCAGTTATTGAGGCATGGAGGTGCAAATTTCAGAAACATCCCATCAGTGTGTGTGAAAGTCCCACTGCAGATGGCAAGCTCAGGGGGAAATGGCAACAAAGTCCTCAACAGCCCGGGCATGGTTGGATAGGAATTTGCACATAAGTTTTGAGAAAGCACAGGGATTTCCCTGCTCTCTTTTGTAGCCAGCGTTTATAAGTGCAAAGTGGAAGATGAAATTTCCTTATGCTGGTCTTGATTACTGTCTCATTCCTTGCGTGTGGCAGGTTTCCTGACAGCATCCCTACCAATGCAGCAGTCCTTGAAAAAGGCAGCTGGAAAAGGAGAGTGAAGAAGAGCCTGGCTCTGCGGCTGGGAGGCCCCTGCAGCACAGGATCAGAACCGGAGCGAACAGGCAGTTCTTCTCTTATCTGATGTAGCCTGGAGAGCAGACAGATAGGACTGCAGCAATCAGTATGATGGGAATGTGGTGGGTGGACTCTACCAAGAGAAAAGAAACCCTCCCCTCTATGGATGAACCTTCATCTTTCTGTTTCCCCCCTCTCCAGTCCTCATTCCAGTAAGAGGGAGGATCTTTTCCCCATCCAGCAATGAGATGAAAGAGTGCCCCCCATTTGACACTTCATGAGTTGGCTGAACCCTACAAAATGGTCTTCATAAAATCCTGATTCCAAAGCATCAAAGCCTTTTCCTGACTGGTAAAAAACCCTAAAAATTCCTGGAAGAACTGCCAAAGGGCAATGGGGCTGATTCTGTCAACTGCCTTTGGTTAGAGCTGGGTTTGGTTATTTATGGGGGCCGGGGGAGGCAAGAACTTTCCAGATGGGCGGCTGAACCAGATATAACAATGATAAAAATCAATGCAGTTATGTGAAGGGAAAAGATTGCCTGCACTGAAGGGTTGCATGAGGCACACACTTCCCTACGCTGAAACATCGCTCAGCACGGTGCTGCTTGTGGCATCCCAACCCTGCACTGTTTCATCTCTGTGCATTGCACAGACACTTCCTCTGCGTCTGCTGAAATGTGCCCTTCGCTGGCGGGATCCTGGCTGGATTTAGTAGTACCTACCTAACCAGACTCTCCACTGACTGAGGAGTAAGTGAGGAGTAAATACCTTATACTACTAATAACATGGCCCAGAGAGTAATCGCCCCAATCCAATAAGGTGTCATCCCACCCCAGTGAGATTATAGCAGGGCTGGTCTCAGCCCATGTAAGGAGCCAACAACTGATTAGCAGCACAACTTTTATCTCCCCAGTAAGGCTGCAGTGTTCTGATGTCCAGGTCATGCTGGGACTCCAAAGAAGCAGATGTGTGTCTCATCAAGTTGTGGCTCAGACAGAATTGGTGTGTAAGGGATCAAGGTTGGGACACGGTATCAAATGGGTTGCACAGAAGCCCTTGGATGAAATGCAAGGTGTAAAGATGAACACTCCCTCTCTGAAAAGTCTGAAGAAATTTGCTGTTGCAAATTGTGCATTGTGATGGTGTAAAGGAACTGAGTGAGCAGGAGAACAACCTTAAAAATCATCTGTGTTCTTAAGTCCTCCTAAAGTATTAATTCTGATCATTTAGAGCCCTGTTGGTGTGTGTGCCACGGCACAGTTATGAGTTAGAGTGAAAAACTCTGTCCCTTCTCCAAAGGCATTGCAGTCTAGGTGTACAAGGGAAGAGAAAGCATAAGAAACGCAGAAATATGGGATTGGGACTGATCGTTAGATCTTTGTATGCATCCAAGAATAGAGGAGGATGGTTCAGTAATTCCTTCAAGAAGGAAGCTCGCTTGCCATCTACTTTTCGAGGAAGCATGCTGAGTGATCTGGTGCAAGTGGGAAGATGGCTAGGAGTCAGGACTGAGTGGGAGAGATGAAATATCTGAGGAGAAAGGAAATTTGCTGGAGAGGGTTGGAGTTGGTGACTGCGAACTGCCTTTGGCTGAGTGCACCCTTGGGTTTCCTATGTTAGTGAAGTTTTGGATGCCTGCATTAGTTGTTAATAGCCATACAACTAGCCAGTCCAATATCATCATCTTCCTAGTGTTGATCTTTATTTTCAGAGGTATCCTTTTGGTTGAAAACCTCCAGTACTGTCATGAAAAGGATAGGCAAAAAACGGTCCCTTGGGCAATTACTTTTTTCCACTGAGTCCTCTTGTACTTCTTTCAGTCTGGTATTTGCACTCCTTGGCCTCACCTGTTGACCAATATGTGCTTACACCATTGAAAGGGTGGTGAGGCTCAGCCGACTGAGTTTGCTGTTTGTCACTGTGCAGTGAATTCCAGCTCTCTAAGTAAGTCTAATGAAATTGGGGGGATTAGTCTGTCTTATCCAACCGACAGAGCCTTATTCAACTTAGGTTTCTTTGTTTAGGTCAGGTTCTACATCTGTGTGTGTGGTCCCACCATCGGGTTGCCTTTCACCAGCCTGCTGTCTAGTGGGAGTCCAGCCCTGGCCACAGTCATCAGTCAACTATAGTGCTTGCTCCTCTCTCTGCTCCTTGCCCACGGATGGACCCTGCTTGCAGCACTTCAGCAATTTGGCAAGAGAAGACCAGGATGAGGCGAGTAATTTGTTTGCTAGTGAGATGGCGGGAACCTTGTTTCTTGTTAAAGGCTCATGAGATAACAGACGCCATTGGCGTTTCAAGGTGTTCTTATTATAGGCCTTAGTCTGAAATGACACTGTTCATCCACACTTTCTCTCCAGCTTATTGATGAAAACGCAGGATTTTCTCCTGCTGTCTCCAGTCTCTGGAAAGCCCCTAGACAAAAGAATTTTTCAGACGCATCATTTCCTTTTGTGAATCAAACTCTAACCCCTTAACGTTCAGCAAATAATTTTTCCAAAGGGACTGTGTTGTATGTGATCGTAATTACATTTGATTTTTAATAATCATAAACGCTCCTGTTTTCTAAGAACCAGCAAAACTGATTTCCAAATCATTTAGTTTGAATGGCATGTTTTGTGTTTGTGTAGCATCTTTTCCCCCATATGCACTTCTAAAGAAAAACAAACAATGTATTAAAAAAAAAAAAAAGGCAACTGTGGGGGGAAAAAACCTTGGAGAACTTTAAAGACTCTAAACCTGAAAAGGGAGGGTGGGATCAGCTAATTTGTCCCTCTTTTGTATGGTTTATTAAGCCTTTTGTTCTGGAACGCATGGGTTCAGTGGGAAAGCGGTTTTTGATATATAATGTATTTACTTTTGCTAATTAATTAAAGCAGTATTCATATGAAAATGCCGACTGATAATGGCTTTCACAGCAACAACTGTGTTTTTTAAAGTAGCAACTTTTAATTACAAATTGACTGGCAGAAATATATAAACCCAAATATTGTTTCACTGATTTCCTTTTAACTGTGTTACTCTTGCTTGATTTATCGGATTAGGGCTTTTCACACATAGTGCGTACAAGATATTGTTTTTAATGAGAAATTAAAAGATTACCAACAATACCCATAAACCATTAAAAACACAAACTCTAGATGAATGGTAATTAGACAGGATGATTTGAGGCTGATAAATTGAAAGCAATTAATGTATTTGCTTGGGATTCTGAAGATAGCTCTGGGTGTTCCAGAAAGAACTGAAGGGTTCAGATTTGGAGCCGCATTGCATGTGGAGATACCTGCACCGCTTCAAGTGTCTGGGGTACCAGTTGAGCACCAGTGGAGAAGGTGCTGGGAGGGCTCCAGTGGGCTTTGGGATGGGGGAGGGGTAAGGAATTACACGAAGCGATTTTGTGGGGAGGGCTAAAGAGATGTATCAGAGCAGGGCTTCCTTGGATCAAACCTGTGTTTCACTGTTATCTGTGACTAACGTAAGGGAAAACTTCAGGAGGTAGGAGTGGGGAAAGTGCTGAGAAGTAAAGGTTTCTCCTCTGTACTGTGGTTTGTCAGGATTGCATCTTCTGCTCAACTCAAGCAGTCCTGAGTCAATAAGCCTGCGTGAGATGCTCTCTTTTGGGACGAGGAGGTTGCATTTGTTAACGGTGGCTTGTAACCCCAGCAAGAGCATCCTGTTTCTATTCTTTCTCTTATTCTTGGCAAAGCAAATGTTTTGGGATTATATTTCAGTAAAAGGAAGTACTCTCGGGTGGTGATGCCTTTTGATATTGTTCCTTGTACTTGGGTCTAGAACAGAGCTCACCATGATTTCCCATCTCAGGAGAATTTCTTGGGACAAGAAAAATAGCCAAAATTAAGTAATCTCCTAACTCAGGGTAGTGATGTCTCTTCTCAAAAATCTTAAAACAAAATAGCCCTCCCCACTCCAAAACCTAAAGCCCCAGGTGACATATGATCTGAACAATTGAAACATTTCATTTCAATTTTTACTGTTTTTATTTTCAAGTGTTGTCCAAGTGTAAATTAAACAGAAAATTGAAATGAAGAGTTGTGGCAAACAAAAACCTGAAACCTTTTCCCCATTTTTCCCCAAGTCAGGAATATCCGTATCAGAATCATCCCTTTCTTGCACACATTGTTTTCCTTGTGGTAATTTAGCATTTATGATGGGAGGGGTGGTATTTTTAATGAAAAAAAGATCTTGACATGGAATTCTGCTACTGGAACTCCTTTCTCCACCATCGGCTTATCTCTCTATTCCAATCCCTCCTTTAGATGTATTTCTTCCATGAGGCTTTTCAGTGCTTATCCACTGTAGAAAGAAATGCATTATTTAACAAGGCAAGAGCAAGGGAACAGTGTATGCCCTTCACATTTAACCATCAGCTGCTGGTATCTTGTTCAGGGAACCAGCTTTTCAAAGGAGCTCAAGTTCTTGAAAGGACTTAGCAGAGTGGATGCTGGTGGGTGCTCAGTTCTTTTGAAAACCTGGTTGTCGCATTCCTAGTGGCAACTGTTGGACTGAAGCAGATTTTTTTTGAGGCTTTGCCCTGAAAAAATGACGTTCTCTATGGGAACTCTGTGGCTTGTCAAATTTAGGGCCCAATTTTTTTCACTTGCTGACTGTCACTTAAGTCTTGCAGATGCTCTGAAGCTTACATTTGCAGGAGCAGGAGCCCTGTCTTCTGTGTCTGTGGCTCCATCCCTGTGCAGCACACTGTGATTCTTGTGGCATGATTTGTTATGGCTCTCCTCTGTCCTACTGGAGTCATGGCTGGTTGCAGAGAAAAGTAGGTGTGTTAGCAGAGAGTATCTTGCTTCCAGGGATGAACTGGACAAGGCATTACTTCACCCAGTGGGCTCTACTCTGGGGGACGTTTGCTGGGTTGTTGCCACTGCTGTGAAGTAGGGTCTTGGGCATTTAATAAAGTATTTTTCATTCCTCATACACTAGTTCAGCCATCAAATTAACAAATAAGGTTCTTGGAGGAGCCACCTGGGACCTATTGCAAAAGCTGGATGCCAGTAAAATCCAGTTGCATGTAGCAAAAGGGAAAAGACCAATAAGGAAACAATAACAGAAAAGCTCTATTAAAAAGGCATATGGATACAATGTTGCTGGCCCAGTTAATGAACCTGTTATATTCAGTAGTGCAATAAAATCCAAAGTAATTGTAAATGAAACTTAATGCCTTGTAAAACAGTTCAGCTCCTTTCTTCCATAGCTACAGCTTTTTGAAATAAAGGCCTGATCCAGCAGGAGGTGTACGTGCACAGTTTAAACAGTGTTTTAGGAAACATCCGATTAGCTGTGGACAGTGTTAAGGTTGTTTGAAATGTTCTGGCTTTTTGGCCAGCCCAGCCTTCTGCAGGAGGATGTGGAACAGGGCAGCACATGGAGAATTTGACCTCGACCCTGTGCGTGTGGGATCCTGCGTATTCTGGTCTTCCCTGCAGGCGCAGGAATCGCTTCAGACTAGTCCAACCAGGAAACTGCAGAGGTGATGGTTACTTTTTTCCTCTATTCTCAAATCCCTATGTTTCACCATCATTCTGACTAGAGTGGTGGGCTCAAAAGCCCTGCAAAAGCAAGGCAGAGGAGCCCTTCTAACCTTGCCTGTGTGCATATTTCTTCTGGGCTTTGGTCCAGACTTTTTGCTGACTTTTTACAGCATGTGACTCCTGCCTGCTTCAAGCAGACCCCATTTGTTAGGCGAAAATAGACTCATGATTTTTCTCTCTATTACAGATTTTGGATAGTAACAGTTTCTTTAAGTTGTAGGGCTAAATCCTGATTGTCTTTACTCAGCTCTCAAGTCAAACTTCCTTTATGTGAATAAGAAATATATAGGAGGAGGGGATTTACAGCACCAGCATTTTTTGGTGAGGATAGTAATATTTTTTTTGTTTTTTCATGGCCAGTCTTTGGGAATTAAATAACTGCTTGAGAATTTTAGCTTCATTTCAAAGGCATGTTTCTAGTCCTTATGTTTGTGTGACCTCCAACCCCCCATGTAATTTGAAAGTGTGACTTGGTTATGCCCGAAAGACTCAGGATCCAGAAGGCAGAGAAAAATAACCCAAAGCTGATTGTTATTAAAAACAAACACCACCACCCCCTCCCCAAACTGATGGTATTTGAATTCCTGGGTTTGCATTGCTGATTTTGGGCCAAGGGAACTAAAGGCAGGTAGAAGCCTGACTTGCATTAGATCAGAAGGAGGAGCCTGGCAGTTTGCTTGAAAATAGCCTGAGCCTGTTAAGCCTGGTGGACAAGTGCCTGCAAAATGCCGTGAGCAAGGACAGAGTGAGTGCCATAGAGGGAAATACCAGCCCTTAGAGAAAATCCTTCCTTCTTCCACCTATAAAACCTCATTTTTTGGGAGAGAAGTGTCAGTCCTTCAAAGGGTGATATCCCTTCCTCCTCCTTTACTAATCAGGTTTTCATTTAATTTGCAATGCTTCATTTCCCCACATGAATTGACTATAGTTGGTAGATAAAGCTGTGAATGGCCCTTTTAAGTTCAAATGATGGTTCTAGCTGCGCATTCCTGTTAAAAATGTGCAATGTCCTTCTTTCCTGGCATGTGCTAGCAGAAGTCATGGGGTGCGCTCTGAGAAATAGCCCCTGCTTTCTTTATTGTTGTTCTTTCCTTCCTCTGATGGCATGAGTCAGGGGTACTGTCAGTCTCTGAACCGACGGCGTCTCAATTTCAGCAGTTAGTCTGCCTGTTTCATTGTTTGAGCTGTGGCATGCTGTAAGGTTTATCTTGATTCTGTGCAGCTGACAATAAAGGGGCAAATTTCTGAAATTCTAGTGGGATTTCTAGAGAAACTTCCTTCCCCCTTTTCCCCCTTGAAAGGAAGCAACCTCCTGCAAATTCACCAGCCCACTTCTTTTCTTACAGGGTTAGAGCTGGCGTCCTTTACTAGCTTCCTGCGTAACCATGGGTTTGACTTGGCTTCTTTCAAGGTTCTTGCTGAAATTGGTCCAACACTTTATCCTTGCATCCACCCACGCCCATGAATTCCTCAGTGTCATAAGTTGGTTAAGATCCATGTAAGTCATGGCATCTCTCCATCTTTGCCCCTTCATCTGCCCCTGTGAAAAATGTGCGGCATTGTAAATGGAGGCAAATTCAAATACTAAAGGTGGGGAGCCTTAGTGAT
>VYZV01045894.1:119540-159077 GCA_013401275.1 Pandion haliaetus
CATAGTCTATGGAAGGCTCTTAGGGCTTTTCAATAATGAAATACAAGACTGTCGCTTAGAGCTGGATGTGAAGTCTGCTGAAGTCAATGGAGAGATCTGTATTGATTTCAGTGAACTCTGGATCAGTCCCTTCAAAAGCGACAAGGAATATGGTCCTAATCAGATGATATGATTGTGGGAAAAGATAGGGCTTAGCATCTATGCATGACCCTAAATAAGACCTCAGTTCTTTCAGAGGTGCTCGTTAGGAAAGGGACAGACCCTATACTCAGGGGTATTACAGCAGAGGCCAATGGACATTGTGTGCTCTGGAAACTCAGCTCCTTTGGTTAAATAAGAACACCATGTATTTTCAAATCTGGTTCCAGTTGTAGGTGTGGAATGCTTGAAAGTCTATTTCTAAACAAATTTTTAGACTGCCTCCCCTTTCATTTTAAAACTGAATTTTGCAAGGTGTTATGTTCCTTCAGCTTTTAGGGCTACATGTATACATAGTCAAGGACCTTAGGAGGATCACTGCTGGGAAATTTAAAAACAAAACAAACAAAAAAAAACCAAAGAAGATTTGGATATTTAGATCAGGGGTATGAACATATGAGATAATTTTAGAAACGGCAGGCCAGCCAGCAACTTCACAACTAGATCTTGATTTGAACTCTGAAACCCCAGCAAAGTTTGGGTATACGATCCCAAGACTGGGGTTTTCTCAACATGGAAATCACTCAGAACTCAAGTCAGCAAAAATGTATGTGAAGGTACTGAATATATGCAGTGGTCACGGGTAGCTAATCTTGCCACCCAGGAGCTCTGGTATTCTCAGTACACAACCATTATAATCTAAAATACTACCTGTCCCACTGCAGCCTGGATTTGGTCTCCTTGCCTGTGGATTAGACAAGGAATATAAAACAAAATACGTGCACAAAACCCTTGTGTTTCCTTTGCAAAATCAGGCTGTGCACATAGCTAATTCTTTTCATGTTAATCTACACTTACAACCCGATAACAAGCTAGAGCTTTCTTCTAACCAGGCTTGATTAAATTTGGAAGATTTCTTCCCAACAGGAGAACCCTTTCTGCTTTCATGCAGTAAACATGATTTTGTGCTTTCTGTATTTCCCTTTTTTATTTTTATTTCAGGAATTCTTTTTTTTCTTATTATTATTCTGAATAAGCTAGTTTTAAATCAATTTCAACAGCTGGAATTAATTTTCCTGTTACTGACTCTTCACTTGGGCCTGTCACAGAGCGGGAGGCTTTCTATTAGCATAAACATAACTGAAAGCTCTGGAATTTGCATTAATGTACTTTTAACAAGTTGACAGTCTTTTGGCACACATTCCTGAGATCTGAGAAGCAAGGGGAAAAAAAAGACTGTATTATACCTTACACTGGGTGGATTGTAAGAATCTGTCAGGTAAAACCTCAGGTTTCTTTTCCTACTACAAAAATATGGGACAAAATATCTACTCGTAAGCAGGTGCATATATCTGACAATTTTACAAAGTCCTTACTGCTTGCCTCCTAGCCTCTGAAAGAGCATGCTCACAACTCAGGAGCAAGCTGTTTTATTGTTATTTAATGGATGTGGAACTCACACAAGGGCTGGAGGTGCTGAGGTGCAAAATATTTTACCAACTTTTTAAAGAGTCTCAGGAAATGTATATTTCAGTGACAGGGCTATGGGCCCTTTGAAAAGTGATCCAAACTCTGCTAAATAAGTTGGAAGGTTTGTCAAATAAAGAGCTGGTCCTGCAAGCTTCTTATTACCACAAGGTAGGAATTTAAGAGGGCTCAGCATGGCAGTTTTGCCAGCAGGTGACAAAATCATAAGTAAAGACCCAAAGACTCAGACGATGGTTTTGTACATCTCTGTTTAAACCAAATAATTGAAGTGAGGGTCTTTCCATTTGCTTCTGGCTCCCAGGTGGCAAGTGAATTATGGTTGAACCTGACCTTCATTAGCCACAGGACCAGAACCCAATTTGTGGATAAACAGAAGCTGATGTTCCCACCAACTGACATGGCTGTAGCAGCAAGGCCTTGAAGGAGGATGATTATTAGGAAAGCTGATGTCAGTGACATTTGGCTGAACTCTGCTGGCTTTGCAGTCAGTGTGTAGAAGTAGCTGGGCTACTGCTGAGCCAGTGTAGGCAACCAACAGGCTGGTTTGTGCACCACTGTCTGCTTGCAGGGATGTCTGCGTGAATGGGCTCTGCCATGGCTGGAACCTAAGAGTTAACTGAGCCCCTGCACTGCAGGCGTCAGCTGCATGGATAGCAAGCGTTGGGTAGCTCTGGATCCCTCAGCTATGTAGATGGTTCTGCCTGCATGCAAGTGGGGTTGATGTGTGTATTTAAAGAATGCAGTATGTTTTCAGCAATTATTAGGATAAAGGTGTTACAGTATTTGCAAAAAAATGTACAAGCCAACATAAAATTTGTATGTATATTTATGTGTACATGTTTCCAGTTATACTAGAGAAGTAGGCAGGAGAAAATACTTGGGCTGCAGATCAGACTCTTATCAGTTGCCATGGGAATAAAAGGAATACTGAGAATTGAGGGAATCCTTTAAACTACAGGATTTTTTAAATTGAGTTCTTATTTGGCTGTTTATTTAGGCCCTACATTAAGACAAAAATGTATGTTTAGCCAGCTCCTCCTGCTGGATCCAGAGCAACTGTTAAAGCTTATTTCCATAGAGATATTGCTGATCCTGGCCCCAGAACAGAGAAGAAAGAGGCCTGGGAGAGCTGCTGTGCTTAGTGGCACTCGGCTCGCTCTGTGGCCAGGGGCTTGCGCAGCCCCCTCTCAGCGTGGCAAATAGAGGCTGGCTTTATGCTTACATGGTAAAGCTGCTTCCAGTGGTTTGGCAAGGCTGTGGTATTTGTCTGCTCCAGGCTTTGTTCCTGGGTTTGCCTCTTGAGTTTTGAGAGACCAGAATGGTACCTCTTTGGTCTGGAAAGTATGACTTGATCTGGCCAGCACGGGAGCAATATGATGCTCCTTACAGTCAGTCGTATGGGAATAGTCTCACTGCTGGGAAGAGTCACTGAAAGGTCTGGTAGTTAATTAGCAGGGGGATTGTAAACAGCTAAAACCTGACTGAATTCCTCTGCCAGCTCAGGACAGGATCCCTCTGCCACTCCTCTTCCTGCCTCTTCGTTCTTTGACCACAATCAGTTATTCTGGAGATAATTTTTCCTCTCACGGCTGCTGTTCCAGTTGCTACCATGAAACACTGTGGCTGTTATTCGTTGCCTGCAGGAAGAGGAGCAACTCCGTGCTGTGGAAGAGCAGTATCCCCTCAGTGCACTTCACGTCCTTTGTAGTTTTTCCCTTTCCCAGGGAAAGGCCCCAGGGATGCTGGCTGAGAGCAGAGGCAGCCTGTCCAGTGCTGCTTGGCTCAGGTGCTGCTGTCCTCTCTTGCTTTGACTGATGGAAGGCACTTGTACATCTGCCTAGCTGTGACTGAATCACATAACTTTTCCTGACCTAATCTGCCGGTGTCCTTCTGGCTGTGTGGAGCTCACTGCAGCTTCTTCGTCCAACCAACAACTGTGTGTTTGTGCACAGCCCATGCCAGACTGGATGGTATAGAGATACCTTGGTGGTGTCTTGAGTTGCAGTCACTGATTGGTCCACAGGGCCAGATCAGTGAAGTGGGGAACGGGGCACTTGTTCACTCAAGCCTCCAGACCCTATGATAATGAAGCCAAGAAGCCTTCTAGAAGGTTTATCTCCTCTTTCTTAAGGCAATTCAAAGAGCCCCTGGAAGAAGAAACCAGTTGTGTTGGTATAGGCAGTGCATCAGAGCTGCAAATGCATAATAGCATCACCCATCTGACCAACTGTGTGTCCTCCTTTGATAAAAAGGAGATGTTCTTCCTCTTTCACAAAAAGATTTTTTCCCTACCTGCCAACCCAATCCCTTCCAATCGCATAAGCCCAGAAATTGTTCCAAATGCAGGAGTGGTGAAAGGATAACAGTAATGATGGAAGTGGGGATCAGCAACCATGCTTGTGGTGAGGGAAGCTATCCAAAGCCAAGGGCCTAGTGCCTACACCAGCACTGACTTCATCAGCATCAACGGAGGGTGTTGCGTGAGCCAATGCTGACAGCATCAGGCCCCTGGTCAGGGTTCGTGTGTGCGAGCAGTGGGCAGAGGAGCTGTGGCCTGGGAGAGCTTTGCAATGATGGGAAGAAGAGTGTGGGAGGGAAAAAGGGAAGAGTAGTTTGGTTTAGAGATACTGTCCGCAGCGCTGATTCACTGGGCTAATCGGATCTTGGTGGCGTTTTTCCTCTGGTATCTGCTCTGGGCGTCTGTCACTGCTTTTGAGAATTTATCTTTCTCATCAGAGCTTGGGTTTTCTGTTTTTTTTGTCTCTTCATTCAATGTCTGTAAGAGGAAAACATTTAAAAACAAAATGTCCTTTTTTTTCAGAGCTCTGTTCAGTAGGCCTGAGCTGTGATAAAGTTTCTTCTCATGTCGATTGCCAAGGAACATGTCTGCCCAGTGAGCAGTGGCCAGCCAGGACTACCTACAGCCTCTGCTGAATTCTTTCTTTTTTGGTAGGAGTTCTCAGTTACTCCCAGTCTCAAAACTGTACTTCAGGGCCATGCAGCAAAGGCTGCTGTATAGTTATTTTTTGTTGAAGCACACCCTATGGCATAGATCCTGTGGGTGAGGGTCTGGGCCTTTGTTTGAGTCACCCTCTTTCAGGCAAGTGTGAGAAATGGCAGACCGTGATTTAAACTGGCAGCCCTAATGGGCATCGATGGAGAGGAGCACTGTCTCACCTAGTGGGTTCTTGCCTATATCCTCCTACAGAAAAAGCCTAATGAAAAACAGTTTGGAAGCCTTTATTGTAGCTCAGGTTCTGTTACTGAAGGGGTCTGAGCAACTGTTGTGGAGCTCCACTCTGTCCTGTGCAATCTGGTCTGCATGGATTGAGGTGAATCCATAAGCCAAGTGGAGCTTGTGATGACCAGTGTGCCAAACCTCACAACTCTGCAGCATGGAAAAGGGGGTTCAAATATTAGTTATTATTTGGCAGCTGAAAACCTCCCCTCCAACAGATACAACCCCTGTTGTATCTGCGAAGCTGAGCACAGCATGAGAGGGGGGCTGTTTGGGGAGCGTCTGGTAAAAGAACTTTAGCTGTGCAAAGCTCCATTGGTGAGACTTCTCCGTAAAGATCATCTGTTGTTAATTCAGCTTTGCATGCTTACAGACAGGCATTTGTGTTGATTTTTGTGTTGATTATGTATGTTTTCTGGAGGAGACATTTTTAAATATGGAAATGAATGGAGATATTTGCACAACTGGTTAGCATCCATTTCATACTATTATTGACTATACATATTACGGAAGTGCCTAGAGACCTTAGATTATAGTAGGGCTTCACTGAACAAGGTACAGAATATGCCTAGGGGAGATATGCCTTGCTACAAATAGCTTGAGGCAGTCCTAGCCAAGGCAGACAGTTGAGCAGAGGGAGGGCAAGCACAAGGGATAAGGTGACCTGCTCAGGACTGTGCGCAGGAAGGTAGGAGCAAAGTGGGCCAGGCTGCAGGTCTTCTGGCTCTGCCAAGTCCTTAAACACTGCTATCCCCCCAAGCTTATGTGGGCAAATGACAAATAAGAATAGCCATGTAAGCAAGCAATGATGTTGCTATAAGTCTCTCTGCGGTGTTTTTACCATCCTTCTCATGATATGTCTGGCCTTAGACTCTGAGCTTCTGAGGGGACAGAGGTGCTGGTTTTCTTGAGAATAAAGCATGATGCTAATTTTACACTTTCTGCATTTGAAGTGCCAGAGATGATAAAAAAGTTCTTGTTGTTTAAGTAATATCAGAATTCAAAGAGTGGTCTCAAAAGCGTGTATATTAGTTTATAGAGCTCTATAAATCAATATATTTGCTTGTCTAAATTTGAGAACTTGGGATGAGACAACGAAGGAGATCAAATACAATTGTAAGTGGAGACAGGCTGTTCTGACCTGTTTTAGGATATTTTGGTTGAGGATTTGTGTGTGAGAATTGGAATCCTCCTTCACTAGAGCTGATGTTTCATGCATTTGAATTTCTACCATCTTGAACATGGGGAACCTCAGAAGACTAGCTGAGGGTGATAGCCATCATAACTGCATCCCAAACGGGGCTGGTGTGGGACCAACCCCAACGTGTTTCTTGCAGACAGGTTCCAACCTAGAGAGTTGTCATTATTTCCAGATACCAAAAACGTAGAAATGCCAGTTGGCAGGTGTGTCCTACTGTCATGGAGTGGCACTTGTTATGCCTCTGTTCTTGCTCAGTAACACCATAACCCAAAAGGCTCATACTAGTTTCCAGAGGCTATTCTTGGAGTAAAGTGTGATTTGCTTTGCATGCCTTGTCCTAACCTGTTGCTGTCATCCTTCTTTACTCACTGGTGCCTTTGGCATGATCTCTTATGTCCCATAATCAAGTAATTCTGTGTTTGTTCTTTTTGTCCTTTAGTGAAGGATTTCCAATAGCATTCATGATTGGCCAAACCCTGCTCCTACTGAAACCAAAAGGTTCTTTTCCACTGACTTCATTGGGAGCTGTTAGAGCAGGACTTAGTGCAGTTGGAAATCCCATGTGAGCTGACTGAGCAGGTGGGGAGGGGGCTCAAAGGATCTGGCATGTTTCATGGCAGTAACAGTATTTTGCAGGGCTACTGAGAAAACTGTCACAAAAGGGAATTTTTCTGTGATGTGGTATGAGCGTTGTGGCAGGCATAGGACACACAGCCCACTGGAAGAAGTGGAGTCGGTGGGGATATATGGGAGCATTTGTTCTTGAAAGGAGCTTACACATTTCCTTCTGTCTGGTCTATAACATTCCTCTGACTGACTTTTTTTAACCCTTCAGACTATATTGATTCTTCTCTTAACACTGCAATGTTTTCTTGAATACTCATTCCCACAAGTCTTAAAGCTGCACCAGCCCTACAGGGACTAGAACAATCATTGCAATGCACAGGACGTGTGCCAAGACTGTGTTTTCTGGAACTAGGCCACAACCAAGAGCCCTCTCCCATTTTGGGGTGAGTTCTTTGCACTGACACAGCCTGCATACTGGCAGCAGGATCCCAAATTGAGCTTTGAGTGCATGGGGAGGCTGTACAGAGGGACCCCACATTAACACAGCTTCAAGGAAACCTGTCCTCAGCCTCTGTTTCATTGTCATCACCCAAAACTTCAGAACCTTCCTGTGGTACCAGGATGGCCATTTGTTATGGTTATCATAACGGTAAAATTGTCATGGGTAAAAACATCCCATTGTCCAGAAATACAAGACAATAGCATTGGCAAAGAGGGCCCATCCTCCACACCCCCCTTCCCCTCGCGACTCCTCCACACTCAGGAAGTGGCAAGGCTGTACTGTGTGGCCAAAAACAAGGCAGAAAAACTCTAGTGAAAAAGGGAGTTAGAGCTGATTGGTAAGCCAGGCATGGGTGCTGAACATCTCTCAAGAGATAAGTCTCTGAGGCTTGATTCTTTTCAGTCCTTTTGGAGACCGTGATAAGGAGGCGGCAGTTGCTTTGTCAGGGTTGCTCACGCTCTTTTGTGCAGTGTGTTCAGTCACTGAACTTGTTCAGATAAGACAAACATCTAAACTCCATTTCCGGAGACACATACCAGTCTTTGCACTCAGGCAATGGTTATACCGGGGTGGGCGAGTAGAGACAGGACTAATGTTGAACGCCTGTGAGAAGGAGGCTCCATTGTAGTTGGTGGTTCTGTGTCTCCTTTGCTTCCCCAGAGCTCCAAAACTGGAGTCCAGACCTTCCAAGTGGTCCAAAGATCTGGGGTATTTGGCTAAGGTGGTCACAAGCATCCCAGCAGTGGAGGGGGAAGTACTTCTGAAAAACTCAGCAAAACGCTGGGTGCTTTAGGCTGAACAAAGCTGGGCCCTCCCAAAGTCCGGTTGCATCCAGACCAGTGTGTGTCCCCTTTGCAGGATTTGCGAGTCCCCAGCCGTCAGAAGAAAACTTGTAGTTAATGAGTGCTTCAGTCACTGCTGAAAGGTAGCCACAAGGGAATAGAAATGTGATTGATTGAAGCAAACAATGTCTGGACACAATTGTTTAGGGTAGACAGCACAGGAAAATAACGTAGGCAACTGGAAATCTGCAGAGAATTTCATAAGGTGTCAGGACATGATAAATGCCCGAGGTAGAAATCAGTTCGGGTGTTACTTAGCACGCCTGCTACAAGAAGTGCTGGGGCAGCTTTTGTAACTGCAGTTGGCTAGAGTTTCTTTCTAAAATCTCGTGCAAAGTAAGAGATTTGCTTTGGGGACCGGTCCTGACTAGGACCAGAAGGAAGAAGTACTCCCCGTTCAGTTGCCCTAGTTTTTTCAGCTTCTATGCTTTCTGTAGAGGGCTCCCAAATAACTACTCATCTTGCTTTTACCTGTGAGCTCTGAAAAGTCTTTGGCTGAGTTGGTATGGGCATACATCAAATGGCTAGAGCTGTCCATGCTTCAGCAGGAGAGGCAGGCTCAGAACGGTCGTGCTGTCTGGGCAACCAAGGTTGTGGGAAGCTGTGTCTGTGGGTGTTATATTTTCTGTTTTGAGATTTGACGTGAAAAGCCTGAGATACAGTTTATGTAGAGACCTGTGGGTTTTGGAGGCACTGTAACATCTGAATACATTTTGCTTATATGATTTCTGGCATCTCCCAGTCTGGCAAGAAGCAATCAAGCTTTTGACTTCTCCTGGCCAGCTGGGGAAGTAAATACATCTAACAAACCTTCACACCCCAGAAAAGACTCAATTTCTCAGCAAGGGGATGATTCCTCAAGTTGAACTGTGGCAACCTGAAAAATTTTTGTCTTGTTCTTCTGGCCTGGGATGAAGCATGTCCTCACTGCGTGCTAGCCACCATGAGTGACCTTCTGAGGTCCCTTATTCCTGTAAAAGCTCCATTTTATAACTCATGGTATTAGTCTGCAGCTCTGCGTTCAGCCTAATGGGAGGCTGATCCAGTTAGCCTTGGAGGAGATGAGAAAAGATGTCAATATTGGAAGGGAGGGACTGCAGGAAGAAAGTGGCATCGTTTAACATTTGTGGGTAGGACTTCCTGATGGTTTTGGTTTTCAGAATGAAAATAATGGGGCTAAACTTAGTTACACCGTGGTGTACATCCCTGCTTCCTAACTCAGGACTAGCCCCTTGCAGCCTCCTGAGACCTGGGCTTGGTAGAACTCAGTGTACAGCCTAAGGAGCAAAAAGAGCCATGCACCGCTTCTGAGGAGATCCCTCATGAAACTGCCATCTCACACAGGGTCAGTTTATATATCAGGATACCAGTAGCAGACTAGTGTTGGCTTGTCCTAAACTGGGTGCCTAATTTTGCTGATGTTCTACACTGAAAATGGATGTACTTTAGATGCCTCTTAGGAGTCCTGGAGGGAGAGGGACTGCTGAAACATTGAGAACTGGCTTCGTTATTCTGTCTGAACCTCCTCCAAGATCCCTATGTGAAGGGATTTAACAGAAAAAATCTTCTTTTCCCTCCTCAAACAAATTTTAACTAAAAGCCATCAAGACAGCTGGGGATCTTCAGCACTCAGAGGGTTTGGTCCCCATTGAAAGCAGTTACCACTATGTCCCTGGGGAATGTTAGTCCTTGTGACCCCACACAGTGCTCAGCTTAACCCTCATATGAGCAGCAGTTGCATCACTTAGGCATTTAATCCCATTTATAACTCGAGATACCGATTACAAGATGCCAATAAATTTTAAACCCTACAATGGAAAGCCCAATTATTGGGCCATCTAGGATGCAGTTCTCTCAGCATAGGGTTATTCAATTAACTGGGATACAAGTCATTAGAATGGCAGGGTTTTTTTTCTTAATTGCTGCTACCAGAGCTATGATTTAAAGCATTTCTGAATGTCACTGATATTTCCGTTCACTGCCAGTTGCCCAGGGTCAAATATTGGGCCTAAGGCATGTGATGGTGTCCTCCTGTTGTGAACAGCAACAGGAAATCCTGTCCTGAGAGGTGCTCTTTTTGGAAGGAATGGGTGCCCACAGACCTCTTATCCTTTCACGTGCTGCATTGGATTTTGTTTTACAGGTCACTCAGAAGTGCTGTGTAATGGTGTGGATTTCCCAGCTTTTCCCAAGCTGTTTTCTCCAGGGGCTGGGAGCAGTTTTGGCAGGCAATGACCTAGTCATGGTACCAGGGACTAAGTGAATTCATGACCTCGTGCTTCACAGTTTTTTCCCTGTGTTCTGCTGATGTGCTGTGGAAACTGGAATAACACATTCTCCCTGCAGGCAAAACCACCAGGTCCCATTGTCTTATGGCAGCGCTTCCTGGATGGAAATGCTTCTCTTGCTTTATCTGAATATACCTGTCTGTGTCTGAGGTAGGATGGGCCTGCTGTGCACGTATTCCCCCCTCAGGTGCCACTCCATTCTGGTGCCCTCTGCTTCCCCCAAGCTTTCATTTCATTCTTGCTTTTCCTGTCCCTGGACCAGCTGCCTGCCCTGACGGAAAGGCTGCCTGTGCCCTTCTTGTGAAAGGCAGCTGCCTGCATCAGGGAACTCCAAGACCTGCCCAAGTCCTGAGCAGTGAAACTTTGTTGTTTCAAAGTCACATTGACCTGAGTGCTGCAGCTAACGTGTATAGTGTCTGCTGCCGTTGTTTCGCATGAGGGAGCTGCAGTCAAATATTAAAAAGGCAGCAAGAGCATTAAATTATTCGGCAACAGAACATTGTCATTCCTCCATAAAACTATTTTGACCTGTAGTTTTCTATGGAGTCCATTGCTCTTAAATGTGCAGTGAGAAAGGAAATTAAAAATTAATCTTTATTTCCATCTCAGAAGAAAACCTTAATTCTCTGCATTGAAATTATACTCGTAATCCAGGGTAATAAATTATAGTTTTTAATTGCAGCTAGTCACAGCCAATCAAATGGGAACGTCTCTTGCTTGCTTTAACTTTGCTATACAGAAGAACTCATGGAGTGCTGGAAAAAAATCACATGCATTGACCCAGGCTCTTAACATCATGTAGAATAAGCCCAGGACATATTAAAGCAGTCAGGCTCTGCTCTTGTCTGGCACCCTTGAGCCAAGGACCTGGAAGTACCTTACGGGCAGCAATTGCGCCATACACACAAGCACAGGCAAATGGGTAAATTCTACCATTTCCATGTGGAGGAGGTGTGGTGTAGCATCTTGTTCAAGGTTATGTAGCGAGTCGATGTTGAATGAGGAACATAATCTTGATTCTGGTTCACCTGCTTTTGACTATCAGACAACACCCTTCTGAGCAGGGAATAGGAGCCAGGATGCCCTGCTCTGGCCCACTGACCAACTTGGCTGACCTTCAAACATCTGAGCTCTGACGCTGTACCTCATCTGACAAAAAGGACAGCTGGTTAAAGCAGATACTTGTTTATGCTCAGTGCCTGGTGCAAGTAACTTCTGTGTTGTTTCATGTTACAGTATGTTGCAGGCGAGTGAAATGTTTCTTAGGGTTTGATATTGCTGTATTGTGTATGACAAAAGCTACCTTGGCAATAGGCTTAATAAGGTACAGCATGCTTTAGCACAGCCAAGGAGGTGTCTGTGTTCCCAAATAACTGCTGCTCTGCGTGTGCCAGCTCTTTCCGTTGCTATCCCACAATGTTTATCTGAGTATTTGCATACTCGCCATACTGCTAGATCGTCCTGGCTGGCTGTTATCTCACCACTTGCATAGTGGCATGTAGCCAGGGGTGGTTGTCTCTAAGAGCAGCCCATAAGGTGTTCAAATACCTGTGCAGTGCAGGTACCTGAAATGTTTATGTAGCACTTTTCTCCAAGCAACCCAGCCTTGGCTTTTTTTGTTTTTACCCTGTCCTAGCCCAAACAATGTGATAGACCTGTGCTAACAAGGAGGATTTTAAAGGTGTCTTAGCACTTCCAAGCTCAGCTAGGAAAAGAGAGAGCCAACAGGAGTGCAATCCTCAGCTGGAGGGAGAAACAGTGGTGGTTGGAGTCTACAATTCTGATATAGCTCCTAGCTTTTTTCCTGTTTTTCCTAATGGTACCGGTATGTGGAACAGTGGACAAGAGAGAAAAAAAGGTGGAGAAGTGGCTAAAATATCAGACACTGCTGTGGGAATGAAATAAGGTCCACCTGACAAAAAGCCTTAAGTGGTTATTATCAATATAATCACAGTGAAGGTGTTTGTTACTAATCAGGATTAGCCTGGCATGACTGTAGTCATTGATTTGAAAAAGACTGTAAAAATCTCTGCAGTCAGGGTCTTCAGTCTGTGACCATTCCTCCTCAGGAGCTCAGTACTGTTAGTTGCAATGAGAATAGTGTGGTGAAATCCTTACCCCGGGATGCATAAAAAAATACAGACAAAAAAAATCTAACAACAGTTTTGTCCAAGAGCACTTACGTTCTTGATGAGTAGTCCCTAGATTCCAGACAGGAGGTTTTATGTGTTCTTACTCTGCACTTGTTAATACTGGCTGTTTCTAGAGAGCTTTAGGTGGACAAAAGGAAGCATTAGCATGGGCAAAATATCCCTTTGCCATTATGACAGATTCATGCCCTCAGAAATCCTGCTGCCCACCCCACGTCACTGGGAGTGAGCTGCTGTGCTCATCAGGCAGGGCTGCTGTCTGTGGAGGTGTATCTGAACCCTGTGCTGGCAGGGCAAGGGGCCACACGCGTGCCCTGGCAAAGGGCCCTCATGCAAACCCAAATGGTGCGAGCCCTTTATCAGGTGACTGTCTTTCTTGCTTGGATGATCAGCAGCTCCACATTAGCAGGACATGTGTGCTACAGCAGTTGTGCAAAAAGGCTGATTTACCCATGTGGAATTTCACAAGGGAACACAGGCTGTCTGTTTGGGAATGGCTGTCCTGCGTGCTGTGGGGAGCACTCGTTCATGTGCTCTGCTGCCTCAGCCCTAGGGCAAGCTTGGAAGTGAATTAGGTGATTACAAGGAGATAAATTTTGACATCCTGGAGTTGTTCTGCCATCTCTGGACATCTCAGTTTTTTCATGCGTTCCGTTACACAGAACTCTCACAGAAACGTGTGTATCATCAAGGGCTGCTGCTGTCTGAAGTCATGGAGATGTAGATGAGCAGCTTGCACCGACATAGTCTGCCTGTCTTTGCTGCTATCAGTGTGCAAGTTTTAGCTAGATTAAAGGTGATTTATGTACACTCACATAGGGTAAGCACACTTCTGACTTGTTTTATCTGAGCTGCCTTTAAATGTGAATTCTATCCCTTTCCTAGGCAGGATTCACCACAGCATAACAAACTGAACTGCTTGGACACTTTTCCTGGTGTAAACTTACTTCCTTCTCTTCTGGTTCTACCAACTGGATTTACCTCTAAGTAATTCTCCTTTCTTGGAGCATTTAATCATGAGTCAAAGCTGCATAGCTGTTCCACTCTTTTGTTGTTTTCCCTCCTGAACCAGTTCCTCACAGTTCTTGGTAATTTTTTATTCTATCTTTATTTCCCACTTTCTTAGTTTCCTACAAATATTGCAGTGGTAGAACAATTGTTGGGCCTCTTCTAGTTGTTCAAATTGCAGAACAGCATACTCAGATTGCTGCTGAGGTAAGTAACAAATACAATTTCTTATGGCTCATGAAAGTGATTCTTGAATTTTGAATGAGACAATTTTGTGATGCAGAAAGCAGAGCCTGCCAGTTACATACTCACCCAAAACCTCTGCTTCCCAACAGGGAGCAATCAGGGAGAACAAGAGAACACCCAGCGGACTATAACTTGTATGTGTATACAGACAAGGCTCGTTCTGGAAATTAAATGGTTTATCTAAAGTTATCAGACTACTGACTGCTCTTTAAAAGAGGTACTTCAGGGCTGGGGAAATAACTACAGTTCTAATTGTTAAATCCAAAGGAAAAATGATCCTGGAATTTATTATCCTGTATGCATAATTTTTGTATTTAGCAAAATATTGAAATGAGGATTTATGAACTAAACAAATACGTTTCCAGAAGATGATGGCAGCTGTATGCCTTTAGCAGTAGTGGCAGCATGGTGAATATATCTCATCAGAAAATCTTTTATTTTATAGGACAATAAAATTAGTGAATGAAAGCAAAAAGAGAGGTATAATGGATCTGGATTTTAACAAGCATATGAATCAGTATCTCATGAGATCTTGCCTGAAAGAAGTGTAATTGTATTTGAGCAAGGACATGCAGAGAATATGGGAAAGAGATAGGGGAAACGACTAGGAGGGGTAATCTTGTGACCATTGTTGGAGACTAAGACAGGGTGGCCTGGTTTTCAGGGTCTCAGCCAGTGGGTTTAATTCCTTGCTCTGCCAAGGACTTCACAAGGGCACATCACATCTTTTTTTGTGGGTCTTGGTTTGCCAACATTAAATGAACGGTACTTTTCCCTTCTTGCTTGTGAGAATGATGGCATTTAAAATTGAGAGGTTCCATGAACCGTGGGAGTGGAGACCATGTAACAACGTCAGATTTTTCTACCCTGCCATATGAGCAATTATAAGAAATTATCCATTTCTCATCATTTCATGCTTCATGCACAAGGGGGGCAGACTCTGGTTCCTATTAGAATAGTAGCATTTCATACATGTTTTCCATCGGTGCGCTTATTGACGTAAGCTGCAGAAACAAGAAAAATAAGGCAAAAGGTCTTTGTGACTGTAGGACAACCCCTTCCCCACAAGTAACTGTTATACTTCTGTTACAGGCAACTGATTTTTTTTTTTTCTTTTGATTTGACTAGGCTTGTGTGGGAAGAGGAAAAAAGATTTATCTGGTGTTTGGAAATTTCCTGTCATGACAACAGGAGAGGAAAAAAAAGTCTTGTTTTTCCTCAATCCTGGAAATATGGAAGAAGAGCTCCTCAATGGGACTATGCAGTGATCGTTCAGGCTTACGGCCATGTCATTTAGTATTTGCTTGGCTTCCTGGTGATTGGAAAGGAAGGAGATTGCTTTCTCTGTCCCCTGCAGCCTGGGGACACTGCTGTTCCTGGGGCCAGGAGCATTTGCTTTTGTCCACTCCCCCGAACACATGTGCTAGCGAGAGAGATTGTCTCTAACGTAGGCTGAGCGGCTCTTCCTCACGCGCTCTTCTGTATCAAACGCTTCCCACCTTGAAAACTTCCTTGGTTAACTGCTCATTTCAAAATCATTATTAATGTATTTGCACAGGGATTTTGGAATTTAATTAGCCTCTTTTGAACTGCTCTTAGTGTGTTTGTCTAGAGAAACAGAAAATTCCTCCATGACTTGTTTGCTTTCCTCATTCGTTGGTTTTCACTGGAAGGGAAAGATACCGATGGGTTTTGCAGGGTTGCATCCTCCTGAAGTGACTGGTGCTGCATCTGAGGATAAGCCGTGGGGCTCTGTGAAGGAAGCTGCTGCTTCTGTGATGCATCAAGGAGGCCTCTCCTGTCCAGGGGAGGGAGCGTGAGCGTTGGCACAGGCTGGGCTGCTGAGCACAGTAGGACTCGGTCAACTGGTGATAAGGATCTGTGCAATGTCCAAGCACACAGCTCGCTCTTACTCCTGACCCAGACATGTTTGCACCGTGGCAGCTGTGCTGGCTGAACTGGACTCCCATTTCCCTCTTCATTGATTTCCCTTGGGAAATTCAAATCCCTGACTGTGATTTGAATGTACCCCACTTCCAGCGGCCAGAGTCCAATTGGCACAACATGGCTTTCATCTCATTTCTTGAAAGTGCATGTTCAGGGCAGAGGTTCTGCTACAGCGCATACAGAGCGTGGTGCAGGCTCTGTGTGTACTTGCATGCAGATCTGCAGGCACTCAGTTTTCATGTGAAGGCTGTTTTAAGTTGGTTTTTTTTTCTTCACCTTTTGTCTGATCCTGCTTTGAAAAACAAGGCAGGACGGGGTTTCTGGTGTTCCCTGCCGCTGCGGGAGCACACACATACGTTCTCTTTCTCTCTTGCAAACCACAGTGGTTATGACCACTGCCTCTGGTACTGTTGTATTGCTCCCAAATTGGGGAATGATGACTAACTTAATCACTTGATAGTTTTGATTTCTAAAATTAAACAGCCTGCCATATGTGCAACACTGTTGCTATATTTATGCCAGCAGTTAGTAGACAGCATCAGCCCAGTTAGAGGGGCTTCGCAGCTGCAGCTTGTGCCTGTGCTGCTGTTGTGTGTACACAGATGTTTCTTCGCCCTTTTCCTAAACGCAGCCCTGTAGACGTTCCTCTTGTAAAAACAAAAGCACTTGTGCTCATAGAGCTTTCTGGACAAACTCTCAGCCATCACTTTGTAAACATGTCCTGATGCTCCTCAGTGCATCTCAGCTCCAAAGAACGGGTGGAAGGGTTGAGGGACTGGATGAAACCCAGGAGACAGTGCAGCAAGCCAGAATCGAAGGCTCCAGCGTCAGCGCTAAAGCAGCTGCTCTCTGAAGTATCAGGGAGAGCGAGTGAGCTGCAGAATGGGGCTTCCCTGAGGAAACGGTGCGTGCTCCCCCCAAGGAGTCACCTCGAGAGACATGCATGGCCCCAGGGGACACGTAGCAGCACGCTGTCCCAGGCTGCCTGAGCTGTTTAGTGAATAAGGGGATGAGATGCCTTTCCCCCACCGTTTGCTTTGTAGGAGCTCAGTTAGCACCACGCAGATTTATTTAGATTCTAGGAGAGAGGAAATAAGAGGAATAAGCAGTGGATAAAAGCCAAGGTGAAATGTACTGAAGTGGAAGGAGTGGAGCATTGTTCTTTGGAGGAGGACAGACTGAGGGATGAGTTGTTATTATTTCGGTTCAGGCAACATTCCTCTGTGATCTTAGACATGTTACTTAACTTTGTTTTCTAGCAGGAAATCTGGCTTGCCTGGCAGAAGGATTAAGAAATGGAATGAATATTTAGCACTAACTGAGAGTGTTTGGGTGAAACTGAAATATTTTGACATATTAGATCTGATTGTACCAACTGACTTGGTGACTTATACATGCTTTTGTTTTTGGTGTTGAGCAAGTGTTGCTGCAAAGCATTAGCAGCAGTGTGTTTTGGTAGGGTTGCATGTGCTTGTTGAGTAGGTGGCAGGAGAGGGTTTGTTTTTCATTTGCTTAGGCTTTTTATTTAAAACAATTGGAATCCTTGGGGATTTCTTTCTTGCAGAATAGAGCTATATGGATTTGGCAAGCGTATATCATGGAAGCAGAGAGTATCTCTGTCCCTTAAGACAATGTCAAATTGAGAAACCTGTATCAATTAGATCAGAAAAAAACAAATTATAGACAAGTTTCTATGCCTGCTGCACACTCTCCTCTAAGGATGCGTGAATGATCCTGGGGTACAGCGGCACCTCAGAGCACCCAGGGGTGACCCATGCACTTCATAACCCTGTGCACTAACCTGTCATTTGTCCCTGCCACTTTTGGAGATCCTCTTCCATACCTGAACATCATTCCAGTGTTTATAAAACTGTCTATGGCTAGTTCTTGTTTGACTCTTAAAGTCGCATGAGGCTTGAATGCATGGACCAATTTTCATTCTGGAATTTCCCCACAACATGCAAATTCTTTCAAATTTCATGGACATATAAAGGCAAAATGAAACACTGACAGGTCTCTTTTTCAAAAATCTTCCCTCTAGTATTTTTTGGGGATGGTGGTGTTTTTTTCGATCCATTTCCTTCTGCTCCTTGTTTATTGGGAGCCAAGGAGGAGGCCTGTTGGACTGTTTGCTGTTGTTTATTAAGCTTGCTTCCTTTAGGAAGATTTTCAAGCCCACTGTGGCCAAGGCAGGGAAATGCCTTCCTATGCTCCACCTCTGCTCAGAGAGCAGCAGTATGGCATACAAAAACAAACAAGCAAACCTTGGGAATAATCCTTTCTTAAAGAAAGACCAGGCTCACAGAATTTGAAGTTTTCTTCCGAAACCAGGGATCAGTATTTCCATGGATTCACAGAACTGATTTTATACCTTAAAACAGCATTTGCCTTTGCAGGCAAAAGGAGCCGTTATGATTTACTGTTTTGCCTGTGAATAATTCCAGGTAAACTACTTAACATTCTCAGGTGTCTGGAAAGCATGGAGCATTGGGAAAGGAGGAGGGATGCTTCTGTGCCAAAGGCAGCATGGGCAGCAGGCAGGTTGAGCTGGCTTCTCTCTCTGGCTTGTCACTTTTTGTTCAGCCTCCCTCCTCAGTTTCTGCATCCAAACAGTACTGTTTACCAGTATTATTAGTAATGATACATGATAAATTCTTAACATTTGGAAAAGGCTTGCATTTATTTGCAGAGAGCTGCTCTGGAGATGCAAGGGTGACTAGTCTCCCCCCTCGCCTTTTTTTTTTTTCATTTAGGTAACTAACTTTGAGTCCATACTTGGACTTACATTTTAAATGGTAAAACTGCCGTGTCAAGGAACTTGCTGTTTATGCCAACAGGGCATTTGGCCCTCTCCTTTTTGCTGTGCTCTCTCTGCCTCCCATCTGAAAGGCAATGTGGGATATATTGATCCTAGCTTTTAGGACTTGTTCTATTTATGAACCCAGATTTGCAGTATAAAGGTACGAACACCATTTCAAAAAGGAAGATCTATATTAGAATGACAAAGAGAATAAATTAAAGCAGCCTCCCCTCTCTAATGGTCTGCCGGGCTGCCGTTACCCAAGGGAATGCCCCAGTGCTGTCTACCTGAATGATGCTTTAAAGTCTCCAGTATCAGGGGATTTTCTTGAGCACAGTATTGATTTTTGTTACTACATTAAGCTTTTAGCTTTGCAAATGGTTTTCTTTGAAATCATTAATATTGTGATGTGCAGCATGAGGGGTGAAATAGCTCTGCTGCTGTTGTGTAGGTACTGACTGTGATCACTTCCTTCTTCCCTTCCTCTGTTGAAGCTCCATTCAGCTGATGCGCCTGGAGGAGAGCAAGGAGAAAAGGAAGTAAGGTTGCAAGCCAGGATGGCCTCTGAACTGGGTGAGGAAGACCAATTTTTCGATTAATTGAAGGCAATGGTTTAAGCTTTTTTAGGGGTTGTGAGTCTGGGGTGGGTGAGTGAGAGCACAGGCTAGGGCTGTGGTTGGGGTCCTCTGGGTGTGTAGGTGGTTGCTTAGACTGGATGTGGGGAGGCTGTAAAAGCTCCATGGGGGCTGAGAGCTGTCATCAGCATGTTTATTCCTGCTTGAACAAGGAATCTTAGATAAACTCAGTTATCAGGTAAACTCGGACTTTCCCACCTCAAGGCTGAACATAGTTGAGAGTAAGTGGTGACAGGCCAGGATTGGAGAGCTGGTACTAACATTGGACTGAGGTTTAGACCAGGTCCCAAGTTTCTTACTGTTAGAGAGATTAACACAGCAGAATCAGTAAATCCAGATGGTTATGGTTGTTTCAAACCTATCCAGCTCCCTGTTTGATGGGAACTGCTTGCAGACAGGACCATGTTACTGCAGGTGCAGCTATGCTGTTTGAAGCAGCTCATTCCCTCCATCCCGTCTCCTCTCTCTGTCACCCTTCCTTCTCCATGCCCTGCTTCCTCTCCCGGCTTCCTGCTTTCAGGGTTGTTCCTCACCCCAAGGGAGTGGGAGGGATACTGCAACATAAGTGGATGCTGCAAAACTGTCATCTGCCAAAGGCTGCAGACACCCGCTGGGATGCCCGAGCAGGGCGGGGGTTGTCCACGGTAGGAATGGTCTCCTTTTGCAGTTGTGTTGCGGGGGGAGGATGTTAGTACCAGCTCTTTTGCTCTGGAGTAGAGAAGGGGAGGAGGGTTGGCTTGCCTCTTGGCTGTTTCTATTTGCTCTTAGCTGTTTCTCAACCCCTGTGCAACATCACTGCTGTCTCTAAACAACTTTGTCTCAGGAGCTTGAAGAAACTCCTGTGTGCCAGTCTTCCTGCTGCTTCCCAGTGGAAGGATATGGGCCTTCTCTGTTCTCCATGGACAAACTGAGGTCTCACATGAGCTAGGTAACCATCTAGCAGTGCACATCTGACCTTCACATAGTTATCCTTGACCATAGACGTTATTTAGTGTAATGGGCCACAACCCCCTGCCCGACAGTACTGCCCCCTTTACCAAACCATCTAAAAGCCAGTTTACACGGGACTTCCAGTTTCTGGGTGTTTCCTGCTGGCTGGGGCAGGACCCAACCCCATGCTGTTCCTGCCCATCCATAGTTGCAGGAAGTCCAAAGGCTGCTAAAGGTGTTCCCTTTCAGATTGCGTGCAACACCCCCCTCCCCTTTGCTGCCCAGCAGTTGATAAAGTTGATGAAGTCCTCTATGCTTTATTACCAGGGATGAAGCAATGATATAGGACAAAAATAATCTTCCAGGTCCAGAAATAAATCACTGCTTTCCCAGACTGTGATTAGTCATTCTTGGATCAGTCTGGATCCCTGGTCCTCAGGGTCTGTGTGCGTAAACCCAACGACCTGGGTCCTTCAGGTCTAATAATATTGTTTCATTTCAGGACGGGGCAAGGAGCGTTTTGCCCTTAACGATCCTGACTTCACTGCTGTGGTGAGTTCCTGGGAGACACGGAGGTCTGCCTCTCCTGTTACATAAAGAAGAGAGATGTTGTGATGTGGTCACAGAAATAAGTGCTAAAGGCCTAGTGGCTTCTGTGTCATCTGGCCCTCACAGTTGTTTTAATGACAGTCCTTCATGGGATGGAGGGCTGGAAGGGACCTGGAGAAATTGTCTAATCCCTTCCACTGCCCCAAGATGGAGTCAACTCACTCAAAGAGTTGTTTTGGTGCAGCATAGCATCCTTTACCCAAAACAGTAATTCACGAACACAATTTGTGCATGTAAAGCTGGAGCATTAGTAACAACTCTGTGTTTTGATTTAGTTGTTCGTATTTTGTTCTCTATCATGTCTCCATCCAGACAGCTCAGATAAGAGGCAGTCTCTCTCATCACGAGAAAGTTTCCCAGGTTTACTGACAGTGTGTGTGATTGGGGAAGTGATGAGCCTCCTACCTTAGCAAGCAGCAGAGAAAATTTTTCTTTTCTGCAGTCTTCCCCCCTCCCCCAGTCCACTAGTGTGTCAAAACCTTGACTTTTGTGTAAAGTTGTTAAATAAGCTTCTAGGCAAAATAAAAGATCAAAAGGGGTCTAATTAGCTGCAGTCTGCTTAGGAATTGTGGATGTTCACCTAGTTTTATAAATTGACACTTTTAACATTAGAACTCAAAGCAAAAAATGATGTAATTATTCCCTTTTTTTGAAGCTTAGGTTTAATGTCTTTATTGAAAATTGGGTACTTCTATGGCATCTCAAGATGCTTTATTCTATCAAATCTGGAGCAAGTCATTTTTCATTTTGGATTGTAATGTGGTATAAATGATAAGGGCCTGATTCAGAAAGCTCCCCCCCTCCCTGCCGCACTGGCAGCCTGATGAGAAAGCTTCATAGTCACATCACAGTAACCCTAAAGATAATCTATGGTTTGAGTCTCTGTGAAGCTGCTCACTTTAATACAGTGGAAAGAGTGAGATTTTGAGCTCTTAGTGAGGGTGCCGGAACCTCGCTTGTCATCACAGGATAATTAGTTCTTTTTGTATTTTTTTTACCAGATGTAGGATGCCAAGGCAAAAGTATATTTATCCTACAACCTTTCAGTGCTGCGATCATGTCTCTGGCAGTACTTTGGGTCTAATTTAATTCTCTGGGAAGGTAGCAGGCAATTGAATGGAGAACATCTGGTGGTTAAAGCAAAGAAGGAATGAGAGATAGATAGATTAGTTTTGTTATAAGTTCTTCAATTTTGTTCTGATATGACCTGCTCATGTGTCTTGTTTCCCAGTCTCTGATCATTTAGGCATACCATATATGATTCACTTTCACATGTTAAACCTCACTAAGTCTGACCTCAGTAACCTAGAGTAGCATGGATAGATGAGGGGAGGGTCATCATGAAGTTATGTGTTAGAGCTGGATGGATTACAAATTTTATTTATACTGTGGTAGGACACACAGGCTCCATTTAGAATCAGAGGTTGATGGGGCTGGCATTTTACTAATGCATAGGAAGTCCTGGTGCTTGCCCTAAAGACCTTACCACCCATAAAGACAAATGGAAAATACAGGATTTGTGTGAGGGTGACTGCAGAAAAGGGTCAGTCCCTCAGTGAACTTTAAACTTTTTTTGGATGTTTATCTAAAAGTTCATGCAAATGGAGGTGGGTTTCTTTGATCTGAGATTCTCATGAGAACTGTCTCTTGTAATTTCAACTGCTCCCTGGCTTGTGTCAGAAATACCGTAAGTGGGGTCTCCCCTGGGATTTGGCATAGCCCAGGTTTTAGCTGGGCTGGAGGAGAAGTGGGGCAAGATTTATGCATCAGAACAGTAAATTTTTATTGGCATCTTTTATATTGTCCTAATTCAAAAGTTTCAATTCTTGATGAACATGCTGGGCATAAGTTCAAGGTTTCGTTTGCACTTGGCTCAGCTCAGATGCTGGAGGAAACTTCCATGATGGGAGACAGATCCTTTTCCTTCAAAAACATAATTTCTCAGTAGACAGTAGGATCGGATTAGAGCTTCCTTTAAGCATCCAGTAGGGATTTGCTTGAATTTTTCCAACTCTGCTTCTCTGATGCAGTGTGGTGATTAGAGGAGAGCTTTTCAGGTGTCCCCCTGAGAGCAGTCTGGCTACTTGCTTCTGTGGGTTTTTCAGTAATTAGAGCTCACTGAATGAAAAGCTTGGTACATCCATATATTATTGATTCATAAAGGTTTTCCTGAGAGAATGGGTGTTCATTCTTTATTACTCCTAAATTATTTTATTGGCTAACTAGTAAACAGACATTGCTTTCTAACACCAAGACAGCTGCTTTCTGGAAAAGGTTCAATTATTCTTTCTTTGTGTATACTCTGTATGGACTTTACTGCCATACAGCATGTGTATGGTCCAAGGCCTTTTCCCATTTGCTACTTAGCAAGATGCCCAGTGGCTTCGGTGGGAAGAGACAGAGCCCAGAAGCAGCTCTAAGAGCCACTGCAGTTTGATGCAATGAGCAGCTGATGCAATGTAGTGGCTGATGTAACATAAGGCTACTTTTGTTAAGGAATTAATGAAGGGGAGTTTTGGTCCCTCTGTCCCACCCAGAGCAAGAGGAGATGGATGTTCTCTCTGGCTGTACATTAGGTCGAGGACTTGACCTCCAGTCAAAAGTCAAACGTTGTGGAGCTACTCTGTGCTGTTGGACTAGTTGCTAGGAGGGTTTATGTCATGCAGAGCATCGCTCCTGGGAAGCTGAGCTTGGACAGTACAGAGCAGCTTGCATTTGGCTCTCATACTGCCATAATGGTCATTAAATAACACTTTAATGTTTTAGAGCTCAATGTTTTTGTTTAAGTATTAAATAAAGATTTTCTTTTAAGGAAATTTAGTTTAATCATCTGGTTGCATGGCTGACTTGAATAGGAGCACTGAAAGTCTGCAAAATTCCCCGAATGCACCAGAGAATGAAAGTCCTTACATTTTCATAAACTATACAAGATAAAGTAAGTGGACTAATAGGTTTGTGATCTGTAGCTGAGGGACATGAATGTGTACACACATTAGATGTAGGAAACCAACACTTCCACCATAATATGCAGTTGCTATCTTAGGTGAAGTGAACACACTCTTTGGTTTTTCTTTGTCTTTTCCTGGGTTGCTTATACCAACCTGCCTACTCTGAGTGCTTCATTTAGAAGTATGTGATTTTTCCCTTTTTTCTCACTCCTCGGGAACATGCAAGTCTCAAATTCCAATTATTGTTTAACCCTTTAGAAAGTCACCTAAATTGGCCGATACACTGTACAGCTGCCCCTCAAACCGACTGTATTGCCTCTAGATAATGCCTGGTGCTTTAGTGCCAGTCCAAAAATTCCCGGAGTGTACATCACCAGTTAGGTAATAATGAGAGAAAATCTTACCTGAGCAGGAGGTTATAACTACACATTAAAGAGTTGCATTAGATGGGTTATTATATGTATTATTACTAGGTTTTGACTACCTACAAACTAGGGCATTAATCTTGTAATTATGTAACTTATGATTACCTAAAAATGCTTCCTCTTCAAATGGCCATTGCAAATTTGATCTTTCCTCTGCTGAAGTGACCTGTCAGCTGTTCATTGTGATTCATTAAATATGTTGCAACTGAGTTATAATCATCACTAGTTTTACAGAATGCATCCAAAACCAAGGATAACCTTTTTTGTTTTCACTGAAACAAGCTGTCATGGGTGTTGATGTGTGTCTCCCTCACCTAGAGGAGTATTGGTCCTAAAGTTTGCTTCCAATGTTTTTGGTTCTTGAGAGTTTCTTAGGAGTTTTCAAGAATAAGAAAGCCTCTTGAGAGCAACATATCGGCACATACAGAAAACAGAAATTTGTAAAGTTAATATTAACTTCAATAATTTCTTGGGGTTTATAAACTTAATTTCAGATTACTTTCTTTTGACCATTTTGTTTTCAGAAGCATTCATCGGGGCACTGGGTTTTCATTTCCTTTCAACTGACAAATTTTGGAATCAGACAAGATACATCTCTCCAGTTACTGCAGGACAAGGCTTATAGGTAGAGATAACGTCTTTTATTAGACAAACTAGTATGGCTGAAGAGCTTAGGTAAACTTTGAGGCATATAGAATCATAGAATCATTTAGGTTGGAAAAGACCTTTAAGATCATTGAGTCCAACCATCAACCATGCCCATTAAACCACGTCCTGAAGTGCCTTGTCTACATGCTTTTTTAATACCTCCAGGGATGGTGACTCAACCACTTCCCTGGGCAGCCTGTTGCAATGCCTAACAACCCTTTCAGTAAAGAAATTTTCCTAATATCCAGTCCATGATATATGAGCCCTTCAAGTCTGAAACAGAAGCTTTCAATGCTAAGCACATGCTGAATGAGCAGTTGCTTGGGGTTTAGTTAGGTATGTGTCAATTAGACCATCTCAGCATGGAGGGGGGGAAGTTGGTGAGTACAGGTATCTCTAGGTCATAAGAGTGACTACAAAATAATGCTAGATTGTTTGTAAGCATCGTCTGGGACACACGTGAAGGGTGGGAGAATTTTATGAGGAAGAGTCTTTCTTTGTCTTAGGTGTGGGAAAGATGTGTTTCTCTTCAGTGATCTAGTAGCAACATATGAATGTGAAAGTTCCTGTTTTATGCTTAGGAGTGTGTGTCTTCCAGAAATGACTCAAATGTTCTTCAAATTTTCTTCCCTTTTAATCTCTGCAGGCTTTTGCAGGAAGCTTGGAAAATGGCTTTTACATTTACAGCCTTTTCTGTTCTGACACAGGCAGAGTAGTCTTCAATGTGGAAGCTGAAACCCTGTCCCTGGTGTAGCGAGTCCATGGAGAAGGTCACATATGACTGACAACGCTGAGCTAGTGAGATCTGCTGTTCTGGTTTTGTCAATGATTACCCTGGCCTGACAAAGGTTCTACCATGACCATTGTGGTAACTTCTTAAAGTTGATTGGGAGCTATTAGAGAGTGATAAAAATCAGATATTTCTGACTATGGTGATCAAAGGAGGAATTCAGTGATACTACAATAGGTGCTTGGAGTTCTCTGGGCATTGCCATCAGTATTGTTTAATGACCCAAGTGCTATGGCAATGTTGGGTAAATAGCAGCTTTGGCAGGTATATGGAAAAGAAGTTCTTGGGAGACAGGGGTTTCAGAATGACAGCATAACTCACTTGCAAACTGTCTGCTTTCCTTGAACACTGGTGGTTGTCATATTGTGACTGTCAGCCAGGAGGTTGACCCCACTTCCAGAATCCTGATTTATTCAGAAACCTGCATATTTCCTCTCAGGTTTCAAACATGTTGCTTTTGATCTAAAGGCAACAGTTCCACCAGCTGAGCTGTTGAAGGTTTCTTTCTGGCTGAGGTTAGAGACACATGTTAAAAGCTGGTGTCAGGTGAACTTTGCCTAATAGGATTCTGAAATTTTCCTCCTCCTTTAAGAACGAGAGTAATTTAATGCTCCTGCCCTACCTATAGGAATATGCTGGTTTGGGAGCACAAATCCTCCACTGTGCCATGCTGAAAGATTTTAGTAGCCTGTGCAAAGAAGTTGGGAGGCTTGGTGCATGGAGAGCTCGGTAAGGGCAGCCACCATGTGCCCTGGCAACCCAGAATGTTTTTGGGTTTTTTTCCCCCATGTTGTCTTTCACCCAAAACTTGTGGGCATCCTCACACTGCTTGGTGTGTGGAGCAGTGGCTGGGGGGAGGTTGGCTTGCTGCATCTCAGGCCTTTCATGCCTGAATCCCCCAAATTGCGTGAACCCCCCACATGTTGGAACTGTGTGAATCTCCTTCTTGTTCCTGCTGACCAACAACCAGCAATTTCCCAGGCATCAAGTACATGTGTGTGTAGTATTGAGTCATTTCTTTGGGGCTATTGTTCAAGTCTTCAAACCATGGAAGCAAACAGGGAGCCTGTTTAGATGTCACTAAAGGTCACTGGCTATTTTTATAGAATACATTAAAGACAACCAAAACTACACAAAAAGAATATTCAGATTGTGAAGTCAGGACTTTAAAAATGTTTTTGCTGCCAAACTATCACAAATTGCTCCTGAACATGTGCAAACTGATTTTTCAGGGGCTCATAGCTTGGCCATTGTGACCTTCCTGCCAAATTTTAAAGCAGTGCTCCAAACTATAGTGCTGAGACTGTTCAACCAAACACTTGCAAGAGATATCAGTTGTGGGGGGTTTTGTTTGGGTTTTTTTAACTTGGGTAAAAAGTTTTCTTGTAGTGAATAAAACTGCATTAGCTGAAATTTTCACCCCAAATTCCAGCTGGACAGACAACCAGCATGGAAAGCTTTAATTCAAAAGATTAAAGTCTGGCAAAATTCTAAGCAACCGGAGTCTTATAATAGTGAGTTTTGTACAACATGGTCGGCCTATCAAAGGGAAATAATTTTTTCTGTCTGTTTTGGTTTTGATGTCATTCCATCAAACATTTAATTGGGAGACACAGCATTAGCTTCAAACTCATTTTGAAGCAATGAACATGAGTCAGACATAAACAAATGGGCTGGGGGCAAACTACGCAACTGCCAAGTGGTGGGAGAGATTTTAACAAGGGGCTTTGCAAACCGCTTCCCTGAATGAACGGAATTGCCGCAGAGCAGAAAACAGACCTCAGCCTGGGCTCTGATGGAAGGAAGCAGGGCTTGTACAGCAAATGGAAGGCACCTAAATTGCACAGTCTTGAGCGAGGTATGCGAGTGCTCAGAAAAAGCAGGTCAGGTTGGGAATGCTCTTAGTGTGCAGGCCTGGCATTGGAGTGATCTGGGCAGGGAGGTGGTGGGCTTTGACAATGTGGTGCAGCTGAGTTGTGGCTTGATCCACAAGCCTGCCAGCCTACTCTCTTGGGGACAGCAGGGGTAATATTCTGGTGGTTTAGAGGCAACTTATGAGGTTAAACTGGAGGTTATGATGTTAAATTGGCCCCCATGCAAATGTGGGTCAAAATGCTAATATGTACATATACAAAAACTGTGCAGGCAGCAAGCTTCTTGAAAAATCATATTTGCAGTGACTGGACCTCAGACATCATGAAATAAGGAATACCCTTTGCGAATTCTCAGTCATCGCCACTGCAGAGTATTACAGTTGAGGGACCACAGGCCAGAGAGGCAGGTGGGACTTACTCAAGGTCTTATCTCAAGTCAGAGCACAGCTGAAGGTTCATTCCCAGGTCCATGGCCTTGCCACTGGAACAGGCTGCCCAGAATTACTGGGAATACATTTGTTTTTAATCTATGCATGGTTCTGCTTGCTGAGGTGCCTGGAATTTATCTCCAAAATATTTTGGAGGGGAAATGTGATCATAAAGCTAAAGCTTTGGGCTATGCATGCTTCTTTTCAGGCTCCTAACATCACTGAAAGGGGTAAGTATTACTAACCTGCCTCCTTTGTTTTTTGACAAGGAGAGTGATTTAAAAAAAGAACATTTTAATCCCTTACACTGAGTTCATGTCAGCTTTAACTCAGCCCACTTTGCAGGAACTTTGGGAGGTTTTTTATGTTTGTTAAAATAGATTGGGATCTTTTATTGCTTTTTATGACTATATCACTAACTGGGGCCAGAGCCTTGTCATGACTGACACGTGCAGTGGGTAGAGAAGTCCTGCCCTCGGTGGCATAAATGAGAGAAAGCTGCTCAACCCTGGGGTGAGGTTTGCTGAGCAAACAGTGTGCCCAGCCTTCTGCAGAAAGGCTGAGCCTTCAGTTCCTGTCCAGCTCCTTACAGAAAAACCCTGTGCTTCCTCTCCTGTATCTCTGGAGCCTCATAAGACCCTTCCTCTTCCCAGCATATCAATTGCAGCTGTCTCAAGCTGACTGGCAGCAAATTGTTGCCACTCCTGAGTCTGTCCTTGTTTTTTCCCAAGCAGAAGGAAAAGGTTGAAAGTTCCTGGTTTCTGTGGTCACCGGCCGACTCTCCCAGTGAGCTCATGACTGTCCCAGCAAGCTCATATCTGCCCTGTTGAGAGACATCTGCGCCTGTCACGGCAGGGGGAGAGCATGAATGCGGCCAAGGAACGCCAGTGTCAGGCAGGCAGCGTGCCTGCCTTTACCAGGCTGATGGGAACAGACAGGGACAAAGGTAAAGCTTGTAGCATGAAAAGGCTGCTTGTTGCAGTGTTTCATGGCCAGTGAGCGTGACCAGCCTTCAGGGCTAATTGCCAAAGGAGAGAGAAGTATGTTCTTGTCAGCAGACCTACAGGGTTACTATTTAATGAAGCAGATATGCAGGTAGCTTGTTCAATGGCATGAGCAAGTGACTGACTTGTGTCCACAAGGATGTAGGTGTGCGTGGCAGGGTTCTTCAGGTGGCTTTCGACCCCTGCTGTTGTCTCTGAGTGTAGTTGGGCACAACTCTCCTCTTTGCAGTGGTGATCTGCAGCCTGCTTTCCTCCTCTCCAGTTTTATCTCTCTACTTTCTCAGCTCTTCTTTTCCCTTTTTTCTCTACCATTTTCCCCCCTTTTCCTACCCCAGGGCCTCTTGTTTATTCCATCCCTTCCTTTCAGAGCTTTCCACCTTATTTTTCTTCCTCTTTTTCGATTACTGATGTTAAACGACAATGAACAGCAGTTTCATCACTATTTCATCAGGCCTGCCCCAGTTCCCTGCTAGTGGTCTGTGGAGCACGTGTGAGCTGGGAACAGCCAGTATCCTCCGTGTGCTTGCATCAGGGTCCCCCGCTGATCACAGTTGCTCAGCACATCTGACAAGTGTTACTTGTCCTTTTCTTGGGACTGCCCGTGGAGGTGTGCAGGGGGTTGATGAGCTGTGCCAAACCCTGGTGGTGTGCTGGTGGGTTTACAGTGAGTGTGAGGATGCCTCCATACTACAGGAATCCCTTTGTATTGCTGTGCGTTCATATGTCCAGAAGTTAGTTGTGTGTTGATCCAGTGACTGCGCTGGTCTCCATGGGAGAGATGGGACAAAACACAGGGGAATTAATCAAGTGGTGATTTTTTTTTTTTTTTTTTTCCCCTCAAACCAATGAGTATGGGCAGACCCAATGACTCTGACTCCTAAACTCATACCCTGAAGTCATACAATTTATTCCATCCAGTATCACCTTTCAGACTTGTCCTGACTTCTAGACTGGAGTAGGTATTTACTAAGGAGGAGTAGCATCTATGGCATGGCTCCTTTCAAAGTTTGCTGTGGGAACTACTCCTTTACTTCACTGCAACTGTTTTGACCTGACAGCGGAGCTATGTTAGCTAGGGGATCTTTCTAATACAAAAGTTGATTAATACATAGATTAGACCGTTATGGATCTCCTCTAACTATGTCCCTTGTGCATTTACCAGAAATGATGAATTGATTGTCAAAATTTCACCTGAGCTGATGGTCCTCCCATGGTTTTGGGAGGAACATGCCAGCTGAAAACTTAATGTGACAGCAGAGATTTTGAAGCACAACAGCCTAAGTGTGTATGGGGAGCACAGACTGCAGCAGGGAGGATGTCGCAGGTCAGAAGTGAGATGCATTGGCAGAAACTTTGGGAAAAGACACACCATGCCTGTCTGACTCAAGCCTGCTATTCCCTGCCTGTGGGGATGTCCCTTGGATTCTTTTTGTAGGAGATTCACCAGGGTATGACAGTTTGAGAAAGCACATTTGACTTGTATGTTCCCTAGAATTCATGCTGTTTTCTCTGTAGAGAAAACTTTTTTTTTCCCCCTGGGATATTAAGCAAACAGATCTTGGGAAAGAGCTAGCCTTCCTTTTATTCTCCTCTTTGTCTCTGAATGCAACACAAACCACCTGGTATGAGGCACTGAAGATGTTTTGGTATATAGTTGTGTGCTTGGCCTCAGTTCAGGCTGTGGAAGTGGCTGCCACCCACAGGAGAACAGGCTGGGATGCGAGAAACAAAGCTGTGCTACCGCATGGATGCTCTGGGTCCCAGCCTCTTGGTCTGCACCTTTACAGAAAAGACAGGCTGTGGAAAAGCAGCCCTTGCCGGCTCCAGGACCTGTCACTGGTCCGCTTGCAGTGATGCTAAGAAATGCACTTGTTGATAGTTGTGCTGCTCACACTCTCCATTTCTACCAACAGGATCCAGGCCAGCTTTCCAACTCTGTGGGCCTGTGCTGTCCCCTGGGAAGGGTCCTCCTGCTACACTGCCTGCTGGTGACCTTGCAGGGGACATAGAACCACTGGCTGTCACAGCACCGGAGAGAGCTGAGAAGGATGCAACAGCATCACGAGCTGAGGTGGAAGGAGTAGAAAAAGCAGCAACAACAGGGGAGGTGGAAAGCCCAGAGGGAGCAGGTCCGGGTGGAAAGGTGGTCACTCCTGAAGGAGCAGCGGTGATAGTGGTGGAAGCATCAGAAAACTCAGAGGCTAAAAGAGTTGCTGAAGCATTTGCTCAGGCCGCAGAAAGGATTGCAATATCAGAAGCAGCCAAGGTGTTGCAATCAGCAATAGCTGAGGTAGAGATCTCAGCAGCCTCGGGTTCCTGCCGGGGTGAAGGGCTGTGGGTGCATGCTCCCCTTGGCTAGGCTCACTGATAACTGATGACAATGGGAGGCTGCAGCTCCAGCACCAAAGCTAAACCTGGCCTTTCAGCTTTGCCCTCTGAATGCCTCAGGTGGATGGGACCGTATTTCTGCTTAGCCTTGAGCTGTGGGGAGAGATCTTTATTTTGGAAAAATTGCAAGCAATCAAAAAAAAAAAAAAAAAAATCCCTGAAATTCCTGCTAAGAGTTTGTGCTCTTTTCCCATCTGGTTTCCCTCTGCCTTCAGATGAGCTTTTTTTTCATGATAGCGGGCACTTTATCACGCCTGGTATAGTTAAGGATACAAAACACTCTCCATTACAGCCCCTCTGGCCACATGCTCATCCTGTTCTAAAACATTCATATTTGGGGATCAAAAAAGGTCCACGTGTGGTGTTTACTCAGCCGAGAATTTTTATTTGACATTTGAGCAATTATGCCTTGTGTTGTTCGTGAGTTTGCTGAGGGTGATAAACGCACTTTTCCCATTTGAAAAACCTGTCTTTTAACATTGATGATGTGGTGACAGATCTTCAGCAGGGCTGGGAGTCAGATTTGCCAGGGCTCAGTGCCCACTTCGAGCACCAGATTTTCAGATGTGTTCGGCACCCAGCAGCTCCCTGTTGGGTGTGAGGCCTTCGGACATATTTTTGTTCCCATTTGTGGAGCTCCTTTGAAAAGCTGCCTGCTTGCAGCACCACTGAGCATCTACCTTCTGCTCACAGGAAAATCTGGATCTCATCTCCCCAGGCTCTGATTTCACTTTGGTTTGCAGGGTCAGCTTGCTGCTATCACTGTTTCCTGGGCCCCAGAGCTGTCCTGAGTACATGGCATTCCTGTAGGGCATCTTCTTTTAACTTATCCACCACTTAGGGCAAGTAGCTTCATTCAGGAAGGGCTCTTCAATGTGTGTTTGCGTCGCGGTGTGTTTTTATGTCTTGTGGAGATCAGCTGGATTTAGGCACATGCCAAAACAATTCTCAAAATCAGCCTGTGAATAGGGACCTTTTATTTTTAAATGTCAGCAGCTTACTTTCTAGTGACTTTTCCAGTGCTCATGTATTTATTCTCTTGACTTTTCAGCTCAAAGAGAAGAGGAGGAACACATGGCTAAAGCCAAGGAATGCCACCCAGCAGGAGGAGGAGGAGGAGGAGGAGGACTGGGTGAAAAAGGGAGAAGTGAAATGAAATGAAGGAGAGGTGATGTTCCGGGTCATACCTAATGGGGGGCTAGTACCCTGACACCGTGACTGCTCCTGGAATGCAACAGGGCTGCCAGTTACATCTCTTCTGTGAATGCCCATGCTATTAGAAATAAAGATATGCCATATTCTGCACACAGTAGTGTTCACAGTCTTTTGAAGGCCCTGGTCACCTAGTTTTGTGAAATGGCAGCTCTGCACCTGTTCCTCAAAGAGGAGGCAAAGCAAGTGTGCTGTTTTGTTGGAAAACATGCTACTGACATGAAATTATATAAAAAAGAAATACTCTAAATATGGGGTCACGTTTTTGTGCCTGTAGGCCAAGAGATGGTCTGTGGGAGCACAGCTAATGTGAATTAGTTTCACATCCTAACAGAGCAGGTGCATTTACCAGTCTATCCAGCTTGCTCCAGCTCTGAAGTGTGTTTCTTGCCAGGTGGGAATGGTAGGTATGATCTTTTTTTCCCTTTTTTTTTTTTTCCTAATTCTGCTTATTCGTCTGGAGCAGGGAATGGGAAGGGTCTTTCTGTCCAGATTGATAATGATGAAATGCAGAACAGAAGTCCAGAAGAAATTCAAGAAATGGGAAACAACATCTTCAGAACAGTGGTGGACTTGTCAGCATGAATGACATTCCCCTGGCAGTGCAGATTGATCATTAAAACAGGCTTCTGATTTTTAAGGAGAAAACATTAAGCTTATTGTAAGATTGTTTTCTCAGCCTGTGAGGTATAGGTAAGTCCGTGTTGTAGGAAGAATTGAATGATGGGGCAGTCACCATGAGAGGTAAATGGTGATAAAGTGTTACAGAGAGTCTGGGATTAGAACAAAGCCAGTCTTGGTGTGTGTTTCCCAGGTTTTCCTATGAAGGATGATCACAACTCAGAAGCGCCTGATGCCTTCAGCAAATGTCTGCTTCGTGAATTCCTTCCAAATTCTTCATGGTTTGCTGCTCCTGGCTTGTGTTTAGCAGCCTGGGGAGATGGGGTCAAATCTGTAGCTGGGTAGAAAATTTCTGAACCGAATGCAGGTGGTAGTGTGAGTGCCTCTGTGTGATTTGTTGCTGCACCCCAGGTGTGCTGTCTAGGCAGTGCCACCACGTACTCCAGGTGAAACAGAAAACAGCTCCCTGACCACAGATGGCTATGAGTGAGTCCGTAGCACTTTTGGAAAGAGTAAAGATTGCAGCCCTGGATTCTGCCCCCAAATCCGTATGAGTATCGACAACCCATCTCTAAACTCCTGTGTACTTGCAGCTGGATGTGATATTCTTCATATACCTTACTTACAGCTTCCAGTGTTGTTTCTGTGGGAAACACAGCGTTTGTTCTGGTCCACGCCAGAAGTGGGAGCACGTTGGTAACAGCTACAGTATCGTATGGAGCTGTTCTCTGCATGAAATGGGGTCTGTTGGGACCCCATATAACGGGAGGGGAGGGTGTCGAGGATCTGCTGCTACCCTGCACTGAGCTGGCTGGTGATGATCTCTCTCCATCTCCCTCTCAGGAAATACGCCTTTGTATTGCAGCAAAGTCAAGGGGTTTCAGTACCAGGCTTGGGTCTTTGCACCTCTGCAGTGCACCCAGCACCCGGTGCACCTCCGCTGGCTTCTCTCTCTGTGTAGTGACAAGCTGGGGAGGAGAGAGGAGGGGAGAACAGCAGCATCTGATTAAAACTCAGCCCCCCTGGCCCTAGATCTGAGGAGACAGAGCCCGCCCTCCCTTCCCTTACCATAATTTTATTTTATTACAAAAAGAGCCCATATTAAAAAAGCTCATGATTATGTTTTCTGTTCACCAAGACTTTTCCTGTATTCGACCTTTGGATAACCTCCAAGGCTTGCAAACATTTGAAAGGAGTAAAGGAGCTCGTTTTATTGCAGGGCCTCAGCATACATTCTTTCCAGCCTATCTTTAACATCAGTTGACAAGAATTATATAATTGCAGTCTGTGATCCCTTTAAGGCTAAAATGTATTCGTTTTCCCTCAAAGAACACTTCAGGTTTCAGAGTTAAATGTATACTTTTTTTTTTTTCTCCATCTGGGTTATTCTGTAAAAAGCCGTTTTCCCTTAAACTGGCAAGTCTCATTCTACCAAATTGCATGGATTTATTTTTTACTGCGGTTTTAAGCTCACATGTTAACAAGTAGAAGAAATAGCCCCCAAATCCCAACCTGTGTTTCCCATTCCATTGGAAAATTAGTGGGTTACAGAGAACACGCAGGGGGAATTATACTCCTTAGGTGGAATCAAATAAAATTTCAACATACTGATTTAATCAAATTAGTGTCTAATGCTAATTGATAGGCAGTCTGGAGATGGACAGGTAGTTGGATTGGATTTGATCTTGCATTTCAGAAGCATGATGTAATCTGCTGGGTCAGGAAGGAATTTCTGGTTTCCTATCAGAATGGCATCTGCCACCATGTTTTAGGAAGCTATGGACATCGGATAGTTGCATAGGAGCTGGGGAATGATGCCAAAAAAGAAGTCTGAAGATATTACCTGGAATTTAAAAAATGAATTGGCTGTTGCCACAATGACATTCTGTTTGCATATGTTCCTCGCCGTTCAAGTTTTCACTGGTGTTTGTGCTCCTGGAGAGTAAAAAAAGCACAAAAACGTGTGAGTATTCTTCGGAGCTTTTTGAGACATTTGTGTCCCTGTGTCGGGGCCAGCGGGACTCGGAGCCTCTGCTTGGAGTGAACAGAAGTGATGCTACCAGGGTTCTCTGAGCACATCTGCAGTGCTCCTCGAGAATGGAGTGAGAAGTTCAAAGAAACTACAAAAAAACCCTCACTCCTCTGAGTATTTCTGGACGATGAAAAATGGAGGGAGCAGCAGCCTGGTCATGGGTATTTGCATGTAAGAAGGGAAATTAAATTTGTCTGGTAAATTGGCTATTAGGAGTGGTTTAGCTGGTTGAAGCTGGAGAGGAGACTGGGCACAGTGGGCCAGTTGTCTGCCCTGGTGCAGCAAAGGGGGCTGGCTAGGGTTGAAATCAAGAGGTTTGGGAGGTTGTTCTCAATTTTGCCGTGGATTACCCTAGACCTCAGTTTTCTTACCTGAAAAGAGGAAGACAGTGGCAGCCAGCATGCCTGCCTTTGTGCTCTTTTATCTAAGCACTTGAGGAAGTGCAAACTTTTATTCCAAATAGTATTTGCCAGTAAAAATGGGTCCCTTCAAATATTTGGTTAATCTAACACTGATTCCCTAAGGGGAGGAGGGGGCAGGGGCAGCGGCAGCATTCCTGGTTTTATAGAGGGGCAGGTTTGAAAAGGCTGTAAATGCATTTCGCGGGGGTTGGATACAATAACCTAAGAGAGAGGAGCCAGTAACAGAATCCTTTTAATGAACTACAAGCCCACAGTTTATAAACTTGGACACAGATTATGCTCCTGCCTAGTGTATAAAAATAACCGCGTTTAGATTCCTTTGTGGCCAAAGGATATTATAACCTGTTAAGTTTTCGCTGCCTGTTTTTCTAACGTAGGCAGGACCTGTGTAATACCCTGCATTGCACTGAAAGGGAAAATCTCTGGTCTGTTAAGCTGTTCCCTGCCTTTGGTAGCCTCTCTGTATCAGGATTCACATTCTTGTTTCCGTTTCAAACAGGAGACTAGTTTACAAGGCAAGTTCCTCCTTGGAGATCACAAGAGGCTTTCTTTCCCCTTTCTTTTTCTGAGAGGAAGGATTAGGTCACCAGTAATACCATTTGCTTTTTACTTTTTTTTTTTTTCTCCTTTGGCTAATCTGCTCTCCAAGATGTCCATGTTACAAGAGAAATAAAAGGCTTTAAGTGAGTGTGGGATTTTTTCCCCTCACCTCAGCACTCCAGCCAAGAAGGGTGATTTACAGAAATTGCCGCATGGAAAATCCGTAAAACTGAATTTCAGATGCTTATAAGACAAAGCAGAAAGATAGCAGAGCAGCAGGTGCCATCTCTTTACCTCGTAGGGTCGTGTTCTGCCTGCTCTTTAAGAAGTTTGGTGGATGGTGATTACAAATACGTCTGCGCTGTATCCCAGTGTATTGTACGTGCAGTTACAGCTTTGTGTAGCGAACTTGTGTAGTCCCTCACCTGCAAGCAGGAGGCTTGTCATTATTCAAAGACCTTTATTTTGTATGATCTTTGTGCATTTTATGCGGTGCAAGCATTAATGGTACCATATTTTAAGATGTGCTTTTTGAGTCTGGCACCCTTCCCAGTAACGGCATGCAGTGTGCTCTACGTCGCATGGCTTCACCCGAGAGGAGGACGCACGCTAATGCTGATTCTTCTATGCGGAAAGTTTTGGGACTCTATACAAAATTACTTTGGTTGGAGCATACTGAGCATGAACAGATGAGCTTTAGTGAAATCTATATTATTCTTGTTCAAATACCAAGTACTGGTTCCAGTTTGTGGTAAGGCATAAAGATTTTGCAGCAATAAGCATGAATCTGCATTGGGTAGCTTGTACCTAGCACAGGTACAGCTTGTTCGTACTGGTCACATTACATTTGGCAAACTATGTTTAAAGGGCCAGGTCTGCCTTGATTTAAATCAGCACAGCTCTGCTGAACTCTGTGCCAGTCTCCACTGACCAAAGTTCTGGCTCTCAAATGTTTTCGGCTATTTTTTTCAGTCCTTTCTTTCTAAAGAGTTTTAAAAATGCGATTAAATGGACAGTAATGCTCAGCAGTTACACATAAAAAGCTGTTTATCTGAGGATATCAAAGTACTTAAAGGTGGGTAATTCTCACAGCGGCCTTTTTTTGCAGGGTGGGATGCTGGCATGCAGAGACAGCAAGTGGTTTATCTGAGTAAGAGTCAGTAGCAGAGGTAGTAATTAAAACTTCGGTCTCATGACACCCAACTCTGTACTGCAACCACTAGACAAACTGCCTCCCAGAACCGTATCTCATCTCTATCTCCCTACATATGCACAATAAAGCCTTTGTAGTATATGCTGTACACTTGCTATTGATAGTTGTATCAGCTGAAAGATAATGCTTGCTCTTCTAACTGGCTGTGAGTGTGCTCCATACAACCTCAATTATCTGAACATAATGGGGGAGAAGGAGAGAATTTTGGATAATCGAGGTTTCAGATAACTGAAGGAGTTTTCACTGTAATTAACAGATGTGGTGGGGACACAGCATGTTTTGGGGAGCAGGTTCGGATAACTGGTGTCGAACTGTGCAGTCAGTTAATAACCAAAGTGCTGCTGTTTGGGATATGTTTTTAGTTTTCTTTTTTCTAAAAGGAGGTGTGTCTCTTCCTCACTTTGTTTCAGAGAAAAAAGGACAAATGCATTTCGGACATGTTGTTGGTATCCCTTTAAGGTTGGTGAAGACCAGCAGCCGTCCTGTTGCTTAATGGGAAGCTGCTTATAGATGTGGGCAGTTTAAAAATACCGATCAATAGGCATTACGCAGCCCGGACGGCGGCGGGGTGTGGGCTATGTGGGTGGCTCTGAATGCCTGCAGAGAAGTAGGACCAGAGATCATCTGAAAAATAATTTCCCTTGCATATGCTGTAAACTCTAGGATTTCAAGTATGACCTAGCTATTAATGAGCTCCATACAGGCAAACAAATGTACAGTTACTGTAGAGCCGCATTCATTTATGAAGGTAAAACATGATCCACAGGACCTGGTAGCTGTTCACATAGTGTCCTTACGCTCAAAGCTGACCTCTCTGTGATGGAAACCTTTACTAGTGTGACTTTATAATAAATTTCACTGTGCCATCTAGGCAAGCCTCACATCACTGCCTACTTTCTCTACAAGCTAATTTGCTTCTAAAAGCAACAGAGTATAAAGATGGGATAAAGTTTGCAAAGTGTAGCACAAAGCGTTACTGACCCTGTTCAGCTTTCATCGCACCCTACGCTCTCACCACAACTTGCTTTTCAAAACCAGCTCTGTCTGCCTCACACCAGACACAGAAATTAAGAGCAGCCTTTACTCTTGAAGCTGTTATGAACTAACAGATGAGTGCAGGTAAGGCTGAAGGACCTTCAGGAAGGGATTAACTTGGTTTGGGTTTTATGAAATACAGCGTTAGGTAGAGGATGGCTATTCAGCATGGGCCAGCCTCATAGTTCATCCTGAAGCATTATTCTATTCTGAGACTGTGGCAGTTACGTGCTCCCCATCAGAGAAGCACATAAACGTGTTCAGATTAGTACCAGAACCACAGTTTGGTTCATTTTTCTCAGCTCTTACCTGAGAGACAGGATATGTTGACATCTGGGAGCTGATGTCTGACTTCTTTTCTGAAGAGATCAGTCCAATCTTAGTTGCTTTAAATTATATTCTTAACTTTTTCCCTGTAAGTTTACAGTGCCTGGTCTCATCAGCTACTTTAAAAGCCCAAAAAATAAATATATTTTCTTGTATGCTTCAGTGTTTACCCCAATATGTGTGTTTGTGCAGAGAGAATGTGCATATTTATTATCTTTAATACAGTCTGGAGATAGGCACACATATATAATTCTATTTAGACACCAATCTGTATATGTGCATTTATAAGGGCTTCAGTGGAAACAGGACTGACCCAAACATTTTATGCATTATTAGGAGGAGCAACAGTTCACGCTTTAAAATGACTATATTTGGAAATCTGATTCTAAACTCACACTGGTTTAACTTAATTTTGTGGCTTTTCTCCAGATTTTCGTAGGCAGTGGAAGTGAGTACAGGATCGAGAGGAACATTTGTGCTCGTTGAAGGTGAGCATTTGTGTAGACACACTTGAGTGTTAGCTGCTGTAAGGGACGCGGTAAGCACGCAGCTTTCAGCCCCAGCATGAGAAATGACTGCACGAAAGCATGGTGGTTTTACAGTTCAATTTTTGTGCCTTTTCTCTTGCTAAGCTCTTTTTTTCCCCACTGCTTTGGTTGTTGCAAGTCCCCCGTGTGTGTGTGTGTGTCCCCCCCGCCTTTTTTTTTTTTTTTTTCTTTTTTTAATATCTGGTCAGCTGCTTTTGTGGGGATCTTGTGCTCCCTCTTCTTTTCCCGGGTTGCCTTGATCCCTTTCTGGGATCATTCTGTAGCACGTAAAGTAGTGAGATAAAGCACAAAGGCCCCGTGATAAAGCCCGGAGTTTTGTTTAACAGTTCAGATAGTGAAAGTTTACAAGAGCTGTACTGGGAAAGCGATGCTGTGAATAGAGCTCTTATTGCCATTATCCCGTTGTTTAGACTGGCGGGCCAAAACACAGGCATTTCATATTTGTTTAACAGCTTCATCAAGCTGTATATTTGTATTGTCCTTTGGGCCGTGT
>VYZV01045894.1:159477-198375 GCA_013401275.1 Pandion haliaetus
AGGCAATCGAGGTCCCGCATGTCTGTCGTCTTTATGGTAACAGACCTCTGCAATAAGGAGGGTTTCTGGGGTGTTGGGTTTTTTGGGGGGAGAGGGGCGTACAACTGCATGTGTATAGCACGGAGGCTTCTGGCGTGGTTTCCTAGATAACTTTCCCTATAATTAAAAAAAAAAAAAAACCAAACACCTAGAAACTATATTGTGTTGCTTGTGCAAAAATACCCCCTGAAGAGTATCTGAGTGAATGCGTATATAGAACATATAAGCTCCTGTAAAAGTAGCTTTTTATTTGTGTGTGGGTATGTATGAAACCCAAGATGATATATCGTGTTATGCTTAGATCTTTGTTTCAAGATATAGCTATGGGTAGATTACCTGATGGATTATCTTTTAGTTGTCATTTCAGCACTTCTTACTCTCCTATTTTCAGTACGTGCACATTTAGCATTAAAAGCGCACGATTACTACTTTTTTCAACTCTCTCTTTGCCTGTTAACAAGATCCCTTAAAAAACAAAGCAAAATAAAAACCTTCTAGATCCCATGTGGATTTGTTACTCTAACGTCGGTAGCATCAGCGCCCAGCTCTGAACTTTACAGGCAAGTACAAGGGCGAGCTGCCTTGCCCTGGCAAGTCAGCAGTCAACCCCGATGCTGCACAAGCACACCCAGGCGAGCAGCAGAAAGCACAGAGCAAATGGTTACAAATGAGCGCTGCTCCTCGGTTCCACAATTTTCTGTTTGTCTTAAATGCACTTTATTGCACCTTTTCTGCAGTTCGTTCCGAGAACAGCCACACTAATAATCCTTATCCGACACAGAGGAATCCCCCTCCTGGCTCTCAGCTTGAAGCCGCGGCTGGCATTCTGCTGCTCTGATTTGTTGGCTTTGATATTTTTTAATTATTATTCTGTATTAGCTCTTGCTCGAGTTTCTGGTGCAGCTTACCTCCGACCACAATCTAAGACTGAGTAACAGTTGCTATAATCTAGCTTCAGCGTTTTTCATCACTATATTTTCAGGGCTTGTGATTTCAGAATATATGGCTTGTCGTTTCAGCCGGGACTCTCAAACTGCACGACAGCCGTGAATTCAAAGTGAAGAATCCATGAGAGAGGCTGCGTGCATGTGTGACACTGGGGGTGTTAGATATGGAAGATTCTTTAATACACTGACAACGTTATTTTTGATCATTGGTGCTCTGGAAGCTTTTTGTGCTATTTTTTGATTATGGCTTGAAGTATTCCCCAAACTGAAAGTAGTTGCTTTTCCTATATTTTGACAGCAGCTTCTAATAAATGGAAGCCCTTCCTGGTGTTTAGAAAATCAGTGTATTGAATACATGCTGAGTAGCAAGCACGATTCTTTTTGAAGAAGTTCTGTATCATGAAGTATCAATGTTTTATATGTTAAAAACAGTATGTGCAATTCCTCACAACTATTATATTCACTTTAAACAATGAAGTCTTTGCTCGGGAACAGTCCTGTGTTCATTAGAGAATAAGTGCAGCACTGGCCCCAGTCAATAACTGAAGTTTGCTTGTGGCAGGACTGATGAAGCCATTGTGTAAGAAGGGAGTCCATGTAAGTATTTGATTTTTCTCGGGGTTTTATTTGCTTGTTTTCAGGCAAAATAGTGTCACTTACAGCAAGTAATTAATCTTGGAGTTTTTTTCTTTTTTCATTAAAAAAAAAACCAACACCAAAACAAAAATAAAACCCCAACTAACTGTGCAAACGACACTGAAAACTTAGCATTGAACCTTGATCTTCCAGGATTAGTTCCTATCAACTTCACTGACTCCATTCATAGGAGTAAAGGCCACAGGAGAAATCCCACACAGGAAAACGTATTCTTTGCCCTGGAAACCTTGTTACCTTATATGATCCAGGCATAAACTGTTGGTTCGTTCCTGATGCACAAAGGGCGAACTCCTGCCTTTCTTACTCTAGCAGGGTTTTGCCAGGGCAAATTTACTCCTGGCTTACACCGTCTGTAACCTCAGTGGGAGCAAAATTCAGCCCTTTAGCTCTAATGGGAGCCTGTTTGATCTAGTCCTTTATTGCCAAGTGGTATCAGGAAGAGAGCTGAGCACAGAAACGTGACTACCACCGAGCTGCTATTTGTTGCACTGCATTATCTGTAGTATCCTTGTTATTCTAGAAACTTTTTTTTCCCTGCCTGGAACATTTTGCTGCAGCAAATGAAGAAGGGGGATGGGGGGGGAAATGAAGAGACCTTCATTTGGTGGCATAGAAAATTTGCATAAAATATCGCTCTAAGCATTGAAGGATCTTATTACATAGGGTTTTGATGATAATCTTTGTTGAAATAATATTTAACACATGCTGCACTTTTAATTAAGTATCTGAATAATCTCAAATTAATACCAGAGGTTTAAAAATAAGTTTTCATTTTAGTGAACTGTAACATAATAGCAAGCTGCATGGCAACCCCCTCGTTTACCCTTTGATTTAATTAAATGCCCTTCTGTGTGCTTCTTCTCACTTCAGAAATGCACATAAAGAAATCGGACCCAGACATTTTATTTAGGATTTTGCCACTTTCCTTTTCCCTACGTCTTTACTTATTTATTTGCCCTGCTTTCTCCAGGGCTTTGATTAAGGTGTTTCTTTGGGGATCGGCTTGTCTGGGGCTTCACAAACCGGCCTGCGTGTTTGAAAAGGGCAATTACAGCATTTCACATTTGTGTTGGTGTTTTGGTGCTGTGGTGCTGACACACAGGTCCCTGTCTGGAAGCAGCAGGCTGTGGCGGGGAAGTGTTGGGTCGTGTACGGTGCGCGCGGGTGTGCGTGCGTGTGCAGTGGGGATGATGCAGCCTGTTAAATCCTGGGGCAGCTCGCATGGCGCGGTGACACGCTGGAGTGTGTTATGCTCCTGGAGTTTGATTATAAGGTAAAAGGGGCTTAACAGCGTAATGGTTTCAGAGAGCAATCAAACCATTGCAAATAAATTCACGTTTATTCTATTTATTTTTTCAAATTAAAAAGGCCTGATCCGGACAATTTGTTTGCCTTCCAGTTAGGCGTGTTTGACAATCACTGCTTCATTATTCCATCTTAAGAAATTTCATTAACCAAAGGAGAAAAAAAAAAAGATCTCGCTCAGATCCATGTCAGCGAAATTGTTTTGCCGAAGCCACCTCACTCGGCAAGCGTGGGTGCGGGCTGGGGGGGAGGCTGTTTACTGCCATTATGAAAAGCTATTTGCAATTTGGGAGCGCGAGGATGTGAAGCAGGCTGGCTTTGAAGGCTTTCTGTTAGATTTCCCCCTTTATCCCTTACCATCTATCATTGTAAAGGAGACATATATAACCGCTGCACTTTGTATATTAAGGCGAGCTGCCTGCTTTTTCCTTTTGCTGAGATAATGACGCTGAGGGTTGTTGACTGCTGTTATCTCTGATGACAGCCTTATCTGCATGGCTCTGATTCCCGCTCCCAGAGTTGAGATATCCAGTCCTTCGGAAACTGACCACTGCTCCCATTACGGCTGGGCAGGCTGGAAAGCAAATATTCAGGGGCAATAGAGTTCTTAATCAGTCGTGCTGTTTGCTGTGTTTCCCCCCTCCCACAAGACAAAGTACTGCAGGGAAATGCTAGGGCTAAGGAGAAATGAAAGCCTCAAAATAAGGTTGGATAAAAGGCAAATGCCCCCAGCCCTCCCCAAACAGCTTCTGGTGGGGACAAGGAAAGGTGATAACCAATTGTTGAATGGTGGTGGTGCGTGGCTCGGTTTCTCCACGCCACAAGGACCCTTCGCTAATGGACCTAGGAATGATATTACACAGTGGAGGGACCGTTACACCCTCCTGGTTGCATCAAGTAAGAATCCAGGAGATTATTTTAATTCCTCTAAACATAATAATCTGCAGTTAATTGGCTAACGTTCACCGTGCCTCCAAGGTGTGCAGCACTGCTGTGGTTTGGCATGCTGCATTCCCGTTCCTCGGAGATCTCAAAGCAAATTTCAAATATTTATGAATTTAGCCTCTTAACGCTCTTGAGAAACAGCCTTGTTTTACTGCTGCAGAAAGTGAGATACAGAGATAGTGTGTGCACTTGGCTGGGATCCCCCCGAGCTGGGAATGCAGCCAGCCATGAAGCCCAGGTCTCCTAATACCTCGCTAGCACCCTGCTCATCAAACCCATCCAGTCACCCAAGTTTTATCATAACAATCCTTAAAAGTAGACAAATGAACCCATTTTCCCCAATGCGGGTTTCTGCTAAACCCCACTGTATTAAAAGCACCTCTCAGGGTGGAAAAACTCCTGGGTAATTCACCTGAAAGCAGTGCTGAGCAGGAGCTTGCGGAGCAAACTGCGGGCGAGCCGGGAGCTGCACGAGTCATGGAGCCCTGCCTGTACTCTGCCTCATCTTCCCCGTGAGATCATCTGCCCTTTCTCAAATATAGGGGGCTATTAGGAGCTTTTTTCCTCCCCGTCATATCTTATAATACATGTTTCAGTCTGAACACTTAGACCAATTTTACTGGTATATATGATCCAGCCTGTCTTTACCGAGTTGCACCTTCTGTCAGTTCTCTGCAATCCAGGCTTGCCTAAGCTGCAGTTCAAGGCTGCCAAGGTTAACTACAAAGTGAGCGTTACTGGAAATAAGCATTGCTGAAGTATGCTGATGCTTTTTTTCCCATTTTAAAAATGTGTTGTACTGGAAACTGCAGCAAGTGGGGGAAGATACTGAGTTTGCCCTAAAAGTTTAAAAGGATGTTTATTTTTCCATTGCTTCAGAAGAAGGCAAAGCCAGAATTTTTTTTAGTACTGAAGAACGATTATTGATTAAAAACCAGAATTGGTACTGAAAAATCACTCTAAATTTCATTTTTAGTTTTATTGGTTGAAAAGGGAGTGATATATAACTGAAGAGTTTCTGTTTGAAAAGCATTTTTATTTATTTGAAAAACCCTTTTTGTCATGTAAGAAGTTTGGTTTTTTTCCCCCCACTCCCAGTAGGGTTTTGTGCAGTGTAATGCGTGACCACCGAGGGCTCCTTCTGTACTTTTCTTGTGGCTAAGTTGTGGGGCTGTTTTCCTGAGACATATAAAACAGTACTGATCTATGAATGTTCAATTAAGATTGTAGGAAATCTGTTTAGGATATTATTAAATCAGCAGAAAATTCAGCTGCAGACCACAGTGTGGAATATTCTTACACACACTGTTTGAAGAAGAGCTTGGGCATTAATAACTTGTCTGTTTTTTCCCCTCCAGTGCTTCCAGCTGGTCTAATAAAAGTGAATACCTCACCCTGTGGATCTTGCTTTGCTGTTGTACGTGAGGACAGAATAGTTCAAGTGTATAATGCTTATTTTCCAAAGTTAAGAGGGACTGAAAGGGGTTAGGATGGGATCTCACTGTGGCAAAATTGGGGTTACAGACTCGGATATAACATTTCCTTTTATCTGGGTCTGTCTAGGGCTTTGGCTCAAACCAAAAATTTGGCTTGGGGGCTTCAGAGGCTAACCCCAGGAGGGGCCCTGGCCACCGGTGTCCTGGCTGCTGGCTCCTTGCTCCTGTCACCGAAGGCACATCCTTCCCCATGAAAGTCTCATCAGATGTGTCAGTATCACTGAGAGCAGAGCTGCACGGCGGTGCCTGCCTGAGCTGAGCTACCCTGTAAGTACCGTGAAACCCTGTGCTAAAGCTAGACACCATCTCTGCTGGGATTTTAACCCAAGCTCACAGACAGAACAGCAATTTGATCGTTCAAGCGCGCCATTACGCAGCCCTGGTGTTGATAAGGGTGGTTCAATTCTGGCATTTGCAGGATGGAAACTTCTTCCCTGATGGTTTCTCTGCTGTGATTTCCCCCATCCAGTATGTGCCATCCTCGACCACGAGTGTGGTCATTTTTCTGTATCATTTTCAGCCGCACAGCACAGCACTGCTGCAGCACCGTGGCTCCTTTCCCACGCTGCAGCCCCGTGATGGGAGGATGTTTCCCCGTGCATTCAGGATGACGGTGGGAGCGGGTTTTGTGTGTTTGCAAGACTTATCTGTGGCTGTGGGAACGTGTTCTGCCAGAAGCCCGCATCTCCTGAGCATTAATTACATAGCCCTGTGTGCTCCTCTGTTCCCAGCTGTAAAATGGAGATACCCTTCTTAACCCACACCATCGCTTTAGTTCACTGCAGCTTGCAAAGTGCTTCTGGATCCACAGATGGGAGGCACTGGAGAAGTGACAAAGATGATTAATAAGGAGGTTATTAACAAACGCCGTGGGTCAAATTCTGCACTGGTTCCCAAGTTTGTGCTTGACACAGAGGTCAGTGTCATGAATGACTCCCATGTGGCTGGGAGCTGGACTTGACACTTGGATGTAAAGCCAGGATAGGCAAAAATTAGGTTAAATAGATTTGACCTGCACCTGACAGGAACGTTTCTGAGGGAATGAGGTGGTATTACTGGAGTATAAAACTATCTCCCAGGTGAGTTATGAGTGGTTCCAAGGACTGGTGTAGTTGTTTTGCAAGCTGGTTTGTCTAAACTTTTGTGATTTGAGGGGCTGTTGACACACTTAAACAAAATCTCTGAATCTCTGATGGTCTTGGGCAGGCAGCTAAGTGTGTACTTGCTGTGGGGGGAAAAGCACTGCTCTTCTGAAGCGTGGTTTCCATTTAAACTTTCGGAAGGCTCCTAGCTCTGGCCTGCCTGTGTTTATCTGTGCCAAGTGTGAATAGGAATTGGAAAAGGTGAAAGAGAGAATGGCTGCTTTTTAAAAAGCTAATTTAAAAGCAGGCGCAGTCTTCTGTAAAGATGATTCCGATTGTCCAGAGCTCTTTTAAAGGGACAAGGTTAAATGCATTTGTATTGAGAACGTGGGATTAGACACACGCACAAAATGAACAACATCATCTTTATTTATTTCATACTTAAATGGCCAAGAGTGTAAGTCAGTCAATTCCTGATGATTCGGGAATGCAAGGGGATTTTCTGTATTGTTTTTTTATTTCATAAAGCTCTTCATCTATGGCTTTGTATATTAGCTGTTTCTATATTGCCACCAGCCTTCTTCTGACCACTATCCTTGTGTAACCAAAGGGGGAAAATATGCATTGACTGTAAATGGCACAATCAGTTGGAAGCTACAGGTAAAATACTTGTGAGCCTATTCCTGTGTGCCCTGATTTAACAGTATAAGCCGCCTCACATGGGAAAGGCTGATATTCATACCACTATTCCATACAAGATCTGAAATGACCAAGGGTTTAAAACAACTCTGTGAAGCAGGGAATCACGGTATTATTTACAAAGTGCTGATGCTTTGGCAAAAGCATGAACAGACCCAGTTCAAATTGATTGCAGTCTACGTTCAACACTGTGTCTGGAACAGGACTGCCTTTTCTTGTATATTTTTACTGTGTGATTTTAATCTTGGCTGAGTCTGTTCTTTGCCATTGTGAAAGGAAGAAATCACAATAATTTGAAGAAAAAGCCTGGGGAAGTGGGAGTTTCTTTTTTTGTCAGCTTTATAGCCAGGGAAACTGAGGCATGGAGAGGTCCTGGAGGTTCACATGTGAAGAAAGCCAGCGAAGTAGTGGAGGAGTTGAGGAGAGAGGCTGGGACTCCCATGCCATGGTGCCAGCAGGAGATGTTCCCCACGCACACGTATCACAGGAGAGCAGCCCGAAGGATCTTCAGTTGACATGAGTATGCCCACACACTTCTGCAGAACTTTCGGCCCAGGCAGCTGAAGGATGGAAGACGACCATCAGTGTGCCCCGTGTTAAGATTTTGGTAGCTTGGTCTCTGGTGGAGCAAGATGCTCCAGACTCTGTTTCTCAGAAGAAAACTGGCTGGAAGCAACTCAGCTTAAAACTCCCTTTGGATGAACACAGCCAAAAACTTCAAGGGCTCTCCACGTGGGCTTTGTGAATGGGAACTCCAGTCTCAAACTGCACACCAGTGTCTAGAGAGACATTTTGCATCAGTGGAGACTCTTCCTTAAAAAAAAAAATATATATATATATATATTAATTCCAGCTTGTCATAGACCATCTGCCTTGTCTCAGCTGTCTGGCTTTACCCTCCCACCCTTATTTTTGGTAGTGTCATCTCTCTAGATACTATCTTACCTTTCTGGAATAAACACAGTCTCTTGCTTATGTAGATCGGGCCAGGATCTCTGCTGCAGAAAAGCAGTGTCACTGTGTGAGTTCAAATGGGCTGTATTGGCTCATGCCAGCTGAGGATCCCACTGGTTGGATTTATTGCTGAGAAAAGACCAAAAGTGAATACCCAGCACAAGGGAGGTTCTGTCTTATGTGCCCCATAGGCTTAATTAGCATACAGATTTTTGTTCACTGCTATTTCTTAAAACGAACCACTAACAAGCAAACGATGTGAAGGAGAAGGGCAGAAATGCTGTGTTCATGGCTTCTTACTGTTTATACAGCAACAAAGTTGGGTAAGGCATGCTAAAGGCATTTTTAACAGGTATGATGGCATGAAATACTGAACCTAATTAAGCCAGACGGAGCTTTGGTGTTGAATTTAATGGACTCAGGATTGCCCTTTTCCAATAATTTCCTGTTTTAAGGGTAATTCTTGCTTTGAACAAGGTTTCAGCAGGCAACAGGATGGGTTTGGATCTGCTGGACAAGGTCTTGGCCTGGAGGAGCCCCAGATAGTGAGAATGAGCCCTGAACCCTGTAGAGCTGTGCTGCCTGGGGATTCCTCTCTTCAGTGAGGGCATGTCTCAATGGACCTATGACTAATCAGACATGCTGATTAAATACTTGTTATTCATACTGTTGGAAATATCATAACAAAAAATAGCTTCCTACAACCAGGACCTGAATTTTCTGTGCATTCCTACTTATTTCTTTGTTCTAGGTTTAATCTTGGCAGTGAATGTTCCAGGACTCCTGTTCAGAAGAGAGCTGACTATGCTTTCTGCAAATCCTCAGGTTGTGTCACTAAAAATGTGTTATTTCCTTGCTGTGGTGTTGTCCAAGGTTTAGAGGTTGCAATCCAACACATCAGCCAAAACAATGACCTTGGCTTGCAAGCAAGAAGGCTTTTGAAAGGTTGATTGAATTGTTGGAGGGTTTTGCCCACTTTCTGTGTTTGAAACCATAAGCGTACTTAAAAATTACATTTTTAGGCTTTCCCCAAAGCTATGAAGGCCAGATACTCTTTTTTCCGGCTGAGGAATGTGAGGCTGTTTGTGCTGTTCACCCTAAGATACCTGTCTTGGGTACCTGAGTGGTGGAGCTCCTCTTCCTAATTTGTCTATGCTCCTCTGGAAGGAGCATTTAGAGACCAACCTCCCAAAGTTAGGCAGGTCACACCCAGGTCACAGTTTGTGTGAGAGCTCCCCAGCTCCGGTTTCATCTCATTGGTTGTCTCTGGGAGCTAAAACTGAAGCTGCAGGGCAAAACCTTGTGCATTATAAGCTTCATGACAACAACACAAGAGCTGGCAGCACTGTGAGCTTGCGCTCTCAAGCCAGATATGAAAACCTAGGTATGGGAGCGAGGTCCCAGCAGAGCTCTTTCCTGGAACATGGAAAATACTATGGCAAGTGTTCTAGGACTGGAAATTTGACTTTTACACCAGCCCCTTTGGCTGCATTCCTGCCCTCATCTGGTTTCCATGTCTGTCTGTGCCAACACATTTCACTGGCATTTACTCTTTGTGTCAAGTAGATTTGACATGGGTAAGTATTCACTCCTTCCCGCAGAACTGAGGGGGAGTTCTGCTTATCCAGCTAAGAAGCCATTTCATGTACCTGTGTTGCCCCTGATCATAGATAAGCAGTACAGCAATAGCCACAGCATGAATGAGAATTGGAAATAGCCTTAAATAAATTTGAAGGAATCACAGTTCACCCATAGATGCTCCATAGCCATAAAAGTTGGTGAGAGTTGTTGCATCAATTACTTCTTCCAAGATATTTGATCTGCTCTTCTACTTGATGACCACAATGAACATACCCACTGGTTTCTGAGGTTGCAGATCTGTTACTGCAGACTGCTGCCTTCTGCACCCATGTGGCTCACTGCTACAGGTCAAACTAACTCTTGAAGTGGGATCTGGATGCAAATCTAGAGTGGCCCTAGAACACCAGGGTACAGTAACAACATTGTCAAAAGGACGAGCAGGCTAGCAGAGGTATTTCTCTTTTTGCAAAGCTCTTTGTCTAAAGACGCTGGTGTATATGAAAAGAGGTTGTAGTGAGGTGGTTGTCAGTCTCTTTTCCCAAGTAACGAGTGATAAGACAAGCGAAAATGGCCTCGAGTTGCACCAGGGGAGGTTTAGATTGGATATTAGGAAAAATTTCTTCACTGAAAAGGTTATCAAGCACTGAAAAAGGCCGCCCAGGGAAGTGGTTGAGTCACCATCCCTGGATGTATTTAAAAGACTTGTAGATGTGGCACTTAGGGACATGGTTTAGTGGTGGACCTGGCAGTGCTAGATTAATGGTTGGGCTTGATGATCTTAAGGTCTTTTCCAATCTAAATGATTCTACCATTCTATATCTCTTGCATACTCACTCAAGCTGTTCTCTTGCATCTGCAGGTTTATCTGCTGGCGTCCCATCTTATGCTCAGCAAGAGCTGTTGAGTGGGATTTGGAAGGACCTAATGGCTAAGTTTTACAGTGCTTAAATCCCTCCTTCATTGTTTTAACATCTATGTAACATTTCTTTCTGCTTTTCCCTTCCAGAATTGAAAGACTGTTTCATGGAGTGCAGTGACCTGCCCTGGAGAGCTCTCCCTGGCCTGTGGTTTCATGCTCTGCAATCTCATCCAAGACAACTGCATTTGGGGTTTCCTATCCAGCTTGTCTCCCACATGAGCACTTTGGATGGGGTACGTTTCTGTAGTGCAGGACTGAGCCTCAGGAGCACTGCAGAGCATGTGTGGGAAGGTGTCCTGTGCAAAGACTGGCCTTATGCACTGCTCCCCAGCCCCACACTGGCAGTTCATGGTGTGTTGTATTTGCGTAACGTAAATAAATTGAAATAGGTCTTAAACAATTACATTGTCATTAGTGTGTCTTTTTCCCCAGCCAAGCAGCAAAGGCACCATGTCTCCTGCTACAGAATGTGCCAACACTTTAAATATGCTCCTGCCAACAGCCTGCGCAAATCAACCCTTATCCAGCCCTCCCCTGTCTTCTGGAGGTTGCAGTCCTAGAATCCCATCTTGTTCTTCTGTTTTCCAGGGAGTTCATTACTTGCTCTCAGGTACAGTTGACATACGAAGATGGGACGTGTCTCAGAGCCTTTCCGCTCCTCCTGCTTAATTGCAAATGATACATGATCCGTCTGTGCTTCCTTAGAGCATCGTGTAGTGGACAGAGTAATGCATTTGAACTCGTTGTGTGTTTTCATGGTAAGCTGCTGTCCAAGATTGTAGGATCCGCTCTCCTTTCCACTATGAGTGCGCCTGAGTGTGTGCTGTGATGAATCCTGGTGGAGACCCCTCATGCCTTTAGCACCAGGTTGCCCAGGTCAGCCCAGTGTGTGGTGTTTGAGAGCTGACAGTCCAACTTGCTGAATGCCACAGAACATTTTAGCCCAGTAATTATTTGGGCTTGAAGAACACATGTTCCTTCAAAGAACAGCCATATGGGAGGTAAAGCTGCACGGTGGCTGGAGCTTTGGTAAACCCCTCTTCTGTCTCCAGGACTTCAGTAAGAGAACTTGACCAAATCTCCTTGCCTTTTTAGGCAAGAGGGTTCGTAGTTACCCAGCTAAGTTAATTTGGTTGAGGACCTTCCATACACCATCTAACCCTTGCTTCTTTTGGCCTTTCTTGAATCAGCAAGGTACCTACATACCATAGAGAAGGGGGGAAACAACATTTTGATTAATTTGGAGTGTCTGCATGGGGCTTAGAACATTTTTCACAGAGTTGGTTTCCAAAATACGGAAACAAAGTGGAAGGGGACAGGTTTTCAAGTGAACGTTAGGAAAAGCATTAAGAAATTGTTTGGGTGTGAGATGCAGTTGGGATTCATTGCCGCTCCAAGGAGTGGAGAGCACTGCCTTGGTTTGGTGGTACAGGTACAAGCTCCATCCCATCCCAGCTGGACCCAGCCAAGCAGACCAGGCAAGTACAAGCCAGGGAAACAAGGGGAGTGAGCCTGTGTGCAAGGGCATGAAGCCAGCCCTTGCCAAGAGGTTCAGGGCTAAGGCTCTGCTCCTGCTGCTGTCCCTGTGGCATGGGCACATCTCTGCTGTCCCCTGCAGCAAAGGGGTCGGCATCGGGGTGAATTGCAGTGTGTGGAAAAGCTTGTAATTCTGCTTGGTGGCTTGAGGACTGACTGGAGGGCTTTGGGAGAAGACTTTCTCCCTCTTAATGGGCTTTCACTTCCCAGCAGGGAGAGAGCAGAGCAGTGGGGTATTAACCGAGGGGGTTTAGAGGATTGGGAAGTACCTGAAAGGGGAGGATTTGGTGGCGGTTCCTCTGGGTGAGGAACGTGGCGTTCAATGGTCGCCTGGTCCTTATTGTATTGGGAGGATAAAGCGGGGCGAGCAGAGGGACTTGGGGCTGGGGGTCCAGTCAGCACCAGCATGGAAGGAGCCCAGCCCCAGCGGGAGCCCTGCCAGCCTGAATAGCCAGCCCGGCTGCCTTGCAGGCCTCCCAAACACACATCCCTCCTCACTTTGAAGCCCCCGGTGCTGCGAGAGGGGTGCTTTCTCCGGCTCTTGTTTGCTGATGATCCCTAAATTAAGAAATGCAAATCTGTTCAGGGCAGATTCCTTTTCCAAAGGCAACTTGCCTCAGTTGCTAATTCCCCGCATGGCTTCTATACAGACCCCTCGCAAACACCTGCAGCTTATTTTTTTCCTCTCCCCCTTTTTCCAGGGAGGGGGTGGCAATGGGGAGTTTATTGAAAATCTTTTTTTTCTCTGGTGCAATGAAACTTGCTTTGCTCTTTTGCCTCCTTTTCTTTCCCCTTTTCACAGAATAAATACAGCTGATCCATCTCTAGCCCCTCTGCACGTGCCAGAAGAATAAATTGTCCGCCTCGCCCCCAGCCCCCTCCTTTAATTCTTTCCCCTGCTGCTGTGTTTGCTTATTCTCACTGCAGCTGTAGTGCTGGTCGCAAGTGTGAGTTGACCTATTGCTGGTTTGTTTGGCACTGGCTCTGCAGAGCCACCCCCCCAAAAAAAGACTTTGAAATCAACTGTTAGAGCCCTCACTAGGCTTCTTTTTTTGCTTTCCCCCCCCTCCTTATTATCATAGCACTTGCCTTTTGTTGCCAGTGCAAACACAAACACACACACACACACACACACAGGGGAGTGTGAAGAGCAGAGGGGAGCACAGCCCCTGAAATATTGCACTGTCCAAAGTCCACGGGTTAAAACAAACATCAACACTGCGTCAAATAGTTTGCCCGTAAGAGTCTTTTGTTATGAAGATAAGCTTGTTATCTCTTTCATTCAGATTTTAATCTGACAGGTCATTTGCATACTGCCAGCCGACTTCAGGGTGTGCATTAGATCCACTTTGCATTTAAATCCTCTGTCACTCAGGCAAATAAAAAAGGGGAGGGGAGGTGGGGGGGCAGCAAAGAACCTCTTTCAGATCCTCCCAGTTATTGCTATTACTTTTTGTGTTGATTGTTGGTGCAATTGATGGCAGAAAAGTTGTCCTGGCTCTTGGGGCTCTGCTTGGTTTTGGGGCAGTTGGGATGCTCCTGGGCCATGAGCTGCATGGCCAGGGTCTTCCCAAAGAGCCCACTGTGACCGCTGGGCCCCTTCCTCACCCAAATCCCTCTTCAAACCCTGCTTGTGCAGACTCTTTCCCCAAACTGACCTCTGTTGCTAGCTAAAACCCAAGCCTGCTCAGTGCTTGGTCCTGCCCTCAGTCAAGTTAAGCCGGCCCTGGGCTTGCATAAGAAGGGATCAAGCCCTTGGTAATAACAGGACAAGGAGTAATGAATGTCCTGGCCGCAACGCAGCTAACAAGTCACCTATTTAGCAACTCCCATGTAAACATGTCTCTTCCTTTAGTTACTCAACTTGTCTTCTGTGTCTCTACATATCTTTTCTTCTCCACCTGAAGCCTGATCTTGCACCTGTACTCCCTGAGCTTCGTCACACGTGCTGGAGGGATCCCAGGGGCAAGGCTGCACATACAGGTAATGGAGATACATTGTGTGTCTGTGAAGGACAGGAGCTGGGGGACACAAGTGACCTCTGGTGCAAACGCAGGTTAATGGGGGTGTGTTGCACTGTGGGCACAGAGAGCTACACCAGTTTCTGGTGTCTGTAAGGTACTGTAGGCACAAAACCCAAACAAACAAACAAACCTCCCCAGTTGGTGAAGGTGTTATCAAAATGGATGGCTACTGTGGATCTGTGGGTTCTTGTCACCATACTGCAGCCTTTTATCCATCCTTTCCAACCCCGTTACAGGAGAGGAGAAGGAGGGGGCCTGGCTAGCGATGGTCCAAGACCACTGACAGCACGCTCTGGGGTCCTGGCTCCCTGCAGGGACCTTGCATTTGTCTGCAAGGGCACAAAATTGGGGATTTCAGCTTCTTGGTCTGATTGCTCCTGCATCTTTTATGCTTGGACATATTGCCCATGCTCACTTTTCTCTTCCCAGGACCAGCACAAATAGCATCAAGAGGCCTGTGCTTCTTGGAGTGCCGAGCCCAGGCTCCAGCCTGCCCTGGTTTTGGGAGGCCTTCTACCCAGCTCTCCCCACCGACTGGCCGCGGAGTGCTGGGTCCTGCCTGCTCCTGCCAGCACCTCCCTCTGCTCGCAGTGTTTCCTGCATCTCCTCTGAGATGCTGAAACAATGAACTGGGGACAAGATTAATCCTGGTGTGATTCTTCTCCTCTGCTCAGAGGTGTAACCATGGCTCCACTGAAGACCACAGGAATTACCCTGGGGTCAGTGAAAGGTGAAACTATGAGTCTCCTTCCTGATATACAATGGAGAGCCCGTGAGGTAAGGCCACAGTCCCCCTACAGAGAGAGGGATGGCGTCTCTGGGGATTGTGTCCCAAGCCACAGCAAATGGAGCCACGGAGAACGTTTCCTTCAGCCCCAATGGGGTTAAAGATTGGATCTGGTGCAATTAGCATACCCAAAAGCAGGGCAGTGAATAGTTGCAGGGCATTTATTCAGCTCTAATGTGACAAGTTCAATTCTTCTGTTCAGAGCCAGTAATTTTCTTACATATATTAATTATTTGAAATAATTCTCTGAATAACATCTAGGAATAATTCAGGTAATATATCTTGATAAAGAACCCGTTGCTACTGAATGGTTGAAATCTCAGCTGTGCTGGTGACTTTGGCTTGGGTGAACGTTCACACGGCATTGTTTCTTGTCTTAAATACTAGTACGTGACTTTCAGAACCAGATTCTCGTCTGAATTGCTGTGTTTATGAGGTCTCTATTATTTGCCATTTCGGTAAATGTTCCTGACAGTAAATGCCTTTGTTAGAATATTATTGGTAAAGCAAACATAAAAGCGTGTGAATGAAGGCAGATCAAATTTGAGCCATTTATTTGAATAGATAGTTGGGGGGAAAAAAACTTTCTGAGATACGTAGCCACCTCTAAGCCTTAAATGAAGCTGTTGGGAGAAGGGTCTCTCTTCCCAGCTGACATCAGATTCACTTTTTTCCAATTTCTTGTCAAGATTTCTCAGGACATAGGGAAAAAAAAAAAGTTGTATTTTTTTCTTGTAACCCATAGTAGCAAACCTTAACAAGTAAAATCCCACATAATGCCACAGTATGGTAAAAGCAGCAGTGTTCCCAGTCCTCTCGCACTCTGTGATAGACTGCTTTTACTCCACAGTGTTTGCAGTGGGGCAGCAGGGACCCTGAGCACGGTGTGTGGTACAGGCAGGAGAGGGGTGTGCTCCTCCCGTTGGAGCTGTCATCTTTGGAGATGACTGGGACGAGACGATTGAGATGTCCAATGCTGGCTGGGGCTCTCACACGAGTGAGCTGCCCTTTCAGTTATTTATCATCCAGTGACACTGCCAGTATTACTGAGACTAAGGCGGTATGGAGCAGTGTCCAGCGCTGGCTGGCTGAGTGAAGAGCATGCCTTACTGATGCTCTCCTGCGGTGAGGAGCTGCAGTGGAGCCGTCTCCAGCCAGCAGTGGTGAGAGCTGGCCAGGCACTGCGGGTATGAATGTGCTGCCAGAGCAGGGCCAGCCACCACTCCGCTCCCTGCTCCAGCCAGCCAGCCCCATATGCTCACAAGCATGGGAGCATTGGAGTTTTGAAGGGATTTTCTGTCTAAAATCTGGACCGTTTGGCCAAGGATGGAGCGGAAGGGAAAGGCAGAGATGCCATATGCAAATAGGGAAGAGCTCCTTTTGCAATCTAGTTTCTCACTCATGCTGTAAAACTAACACTTAAGACCCCTGGACTAAGTATGGGCGATGAATGCAAAATGAGAGCTCTGCAAAACCCCTTGGTTCTAGGCCAGCTCTCTTACTTTGCTTTGGGGCTCCTTGGCATCAGTCTTTCAGCCAAGTGAGCAAGTCAATGGCTAGCTTTATTGCCAAAAAAATCTTCCTAGCTGTTTTCCATATAGCTAATGAGAATGCAAATGTGCTGGGTTTCCAGGCTTGCTCACAACCTCTGCTGATTCCTTTCTATGCATGGTACCTAAGTGTCCTTCTTCTTGCCATGAGATCTAAGTACGTCACACTGGCTGGTGGGGTTGCCCTCATGTTGCCAACGAGAAACAGAGTGTTTTGGGTGGAACCCCAAAGGAGGAACCAGAGTCTCTCAAACACCTGCTCTGTACTATCCTTCCACATGCTAACCCTGGAGGATTAGAGGAAGACCAGTTTAGAATTAGAAAAGTAGGCAAGAAGCAGGTCTTTCTTTGTAAGTTAGATACCATATCAAAGCCAAAGTCACCCATTGTCAGTACTGCAATGAGCCTATGGTTGGGCAGCATAGGGCTTCTTTGCTGGGCTCTCCTTGGGAGTTTTCATCCTTCTCACCAGCACTTACAGTTCTTCTCTTCCATACTTGCAGCAGTAGCGTTGCTTTTCTAATCCCCCATAAAAGGATTTCTCATCAGGCTTGCAATGTGATATCGCTTACAGCTTTGATCCCCACAGAAATGGAGTGGTAACTCTGAACTTTTTGCTGTGCTTCTCTTTTGAAGAGCAGAGCCTCTCTTGACCAGAACCTCCTGTCATAGCTCTGCCTGTGTTCTTCCTCGGGTATGGTGTCACACGCCATTATAAAACCAGCCCTGGGTACTTTCCAGCTAGCCGAGCCTGGACAGAGTCCAGGCAGTGTCCTCAGCCCTGGCTCTCAGGGACACGTTCCTTGCCTGGCTCCCTTTCTGGGGATGTTGGATCAGAGATGAGAGCTCAGTAGCTTATAGGCATTGTCGCATCCTCTGTCCTGATGGGCACTCTGGACTCTTTGGGGACCATGGGGACAATTCAATAAAGGGACACAGCGTCTCCATAGGAATTTTTTCCACACAGACACATGCACTCCATCCCTAGACAATGCAGGAGTGCTGCAGAGCGAGGCGAAGCCGCCGCCGCCTCCTGAGCATTGCCCTTTTCTCCGGCTCTCCCGTCTGGTGTATGTCTCCAGATTTGCCTCTAGTCTTTGAGAGAGCCCAGGTTCCTCTGGCTGAGCCTTCCCACCCTGGCCACCAAAGGCCTTCCTCTGCCCTGAGAACAAGTCCCTTTTAAAAGCAGCCTGACATCTTTCCTTTGTTCCTGGCTTTCCACTAGGATTTTCCATGATGCAATCCCGTATGGGGTTACTGGCAAAGAGCTGTTAAAAGTCAGTAGCTGTGCCTGGAGCAAACCCATTGTTCTGCCAGTGCAGAGCCCTTCAATGCCGCTGACTCCTGCGTGGCCTCACTCCTGCTCCCCCGGCACTGCTGGCGAGAGGGATGTCCTAATCCACACAGAGCGATACGGCCATAAACCCAAGGCACAGCACAAAGAGCGATGCGTGATTAGACACAGACACAGCCCCTGGATTGTCACACCGACAAGTAGCACCAGGCTCAGCCACGGTTGGGGACCAGGCTGACTCACCAGTTATATCTCACTTTTCCTGGGGAAGTTCACAGCCTGCTGCTCCAGCCGAGAAGGGTTATTTTGGAGTGGAAAGTGAGAAGCTGTAGCTTTTATCCTTTTGGAGGAGCAATTTGCAAGGAAAACAATGCAGGATTCTCTGGAATAAGGAGTATTAGCTGCATCATCTTTTAAAAATAATTTAGTCAAGTGAATGTTGGCTGAGGATTAGCACCCTTGCAGGCACTTGGGTTGCAGTGAGGGGATGTTTGTTGAGATTTATTGATGTTGGGGATTGTTACAAATGCATAGGTGATATCTAATGCCAAAGCAGCTCTCTGACTCACTAATGAGATAAGTCAAAGGCTCTGCAAAGTTTTCAGCAGCGTAGCCATTAACCCCAAGATTACAATATCCTTTGTGTTTTTCCAGCATGTTCTGCCAAGATTTCGCCTTAAGCAGAGCAAAGATGAAAAATGCAGGGCCAGAGAGTCTCTTACAGCTAAAAACCACTGTCTGCTGTGTTGTTCCCTGGGACAGAGAAGAGCCTGTGTATAATCAGCACTGAGCCAGGAAACATCTCTACTGTCCAGCACAGTCATTTTCTTCAGTGTTGGACAAGTGCAAAAAGGAAAAAAATCACAGAGAATGGTTCTGTCTGGGGAGATGCAGTCTCGTGACCCCCACTCTCCTCTGCTTCTGATGCTTGTATGTGTGGGACTTAAACGTCAGAAGGGCTTTCTAGGTAGTTACATTGGATACTTCTATTTGATCCAAGCAGGTCTTTTTATGGGAATTATTTGTTGTGGTAGTAATGAGGTTTTCATCTCTACTCTTAACTAAAGATTGTGCACCTGAAATGAGACAGGCTGTAGGTGAACTGCAGTATTAACTGTCCAGGACTGGCAATTGCAAAAATCCCGCAGCTAAAACACTTTTAGGAAATAAACAAATGCAGTTTTAGTGACTTCATCTTAATGTGTCTGAGTTATTGTGTTGGAAGGACCTCAACTTACATTTTCTGTCCTTCTCCCACAAAACATGAAACATTTTTTCCTAGAAATTTCCTTCAGTTTTATTTAAGTCATTAAAAGAAAAAAATTACTTCCCTCAAAAAATAGTCTTGAATTAAACAAAACCTTTTGTTCTGCTCCAAATTTTTGAAAAATACCAACTACATCAAAATGAGAACCAACATGTTTTGGATGTTTGAAGCAAAATTCTTGTTTCCTTTTACTTTCTGTAGTTCCTCAGTGAAGAATTATTTCCACTTGGGACACTTAGACAATGATTTGCAGATTTTTAAAAAAAAGGAACAACCCAGGGTTATAGGAGTTTCAGTGTTAGGGGTAGGTGCTGTGGGAGTGCTCTCTAAACTTCACTTGGAGAGCTGAAAGAACCAAGGCATTGATTCAGGCATGAGCTAATGAATTACTTTCAACCTTCAAGGAACAAAACCAAATAGCTATGATAGCAAGATAATATCCACTATGTTATTGCTAGAAGCATACTTCAGTCTCATCTATATGCTGAATAAACAGCTTTGGCCTCTTTGCAATGATACAAACATTTTGTATCACCCATTCTCCCATGAAAAAGACTCTCTTGACCACATCTAAGTTTTTACTTGGGGACGTGATTTCAGTGGATCTCAGCACTATCTCAAAGGCTGGTGATGGCTGATTCCCCTGTCTGCCAGAGGCATTCTTCACATCCTTTCTTTAGTGGCTGAGACAGGAGCAGCTCACCTGCCCTTCCAGCCCTCTGGAAGAGTTGAAGCCCTCAGCAAGACCATGATTGTTTCTGTGGTCCCAATATTGTGCCACTTCAGATGGTGGCCAGCTTTGCTTATGCCCAGATCCAACTTTGGGTTTCACAGAATCACTGTTCTCAAAATACATGTGCTCTGTGGCCCAGGATGAGTTGGAGGGATGCTGTTAGTGGTGCGCTGGGTGGTTTAAGTTAGTCCCTGTTTGTGGGAGTCCATGAGCAATTAAAGGAAGAAAATTGTAATTAATGCCAATCAGCATGAGTTCATGGAAAATAGAATGTGATGTCTCTCTTTGATTTAGTTGATAAAAGTGATAGTAGTGTGCAAGACTTCTGTGAGACATTTGACTGGGTACCTCATGACATTTTGATTAAGGATCTAGAGCAATATAAAATCAAGAGGGTGTGCATTAAATGGATTAAAACCTGGCTCCCTGACAGGTCTCCAAATGTAACTGTAAATCATCCGCCAGCTGTATTTGTAGCAAAGTTCCTCCAGTATTCTTGCATTTTATAACTTTATCAATGACATGGAAGAAAATGTAAAATCACCACTGATGTGGTCTGCTGAGGGTGTAAGAAGCCAGGAGGCAGTAAATAATGGAGAGGTCACTGACGGGGAGGAATATAGAGTGCTTAGAGAGCCAGGCTCAAGCAAACAACAAATATGGTGATGCAGGTGAATGCAAGAACAAAGAATAAAGGCTGCATTTGTAGGACAGTGGACTGCAGGAAGCAAGACACAGAAGCAGCTTTTGGGAAAGATTCTTCAGTGGGCAAAAGTCAGCTGAATGGATGGTCCTGGTGCTGGGCTGTAACTGAGTGGGAGGACACTTGAAGGTAGAAGGAGCAGAAGAGGGTCTCACATTTGCTCCTGATGGTAGTGCTGCTGTGGTGAGTAAAAATGTCAGTACGTTGGAGAGGGTTCAGGGAAGAGCCAGGCAAGTTTTGGAAGGGTGGCGAAGCCTTGAGTGACCCCATGTGTTGAGCCACCAGAGCAAAGTTGAGGATAGAGTTGGTCCCAGTTTGCAGATGTGGGGACTGAAATAGATACTAGGATTTTTTTGTCTGGCAGACCACTGTGCAGCAACTGGAAGCCGAGTGTGAGTGTATTCAGATGGAGAGAAAGGCTGCAAGGAGTCTGCTTCATCAAGAATTAACTTGTGTCATCTGGGAGCTTTGGCCAGGCTCAGTAACTCACAGCATACCTGCTTACAGAGTATCAGTATCTCAGCAGGATTAAACCAGTATTGCCTACAGTGGCATAGCCAGATTGGTGACTGACATCTATCTGCATGTAAGTAAAAGCTGAAGTGCTGCTTATGTTGAAGTTGGTATCAAAAGTACCAGTGGTTTGGGGGAGGTAGAACTACTCCTAGAGTTCTTAGACAACTTTTATCCTGGTCTGTACACAAAGGCAAAAAAACCAGAAGTGATTTTTAAATCAATGTAGTATAATTTCCTGGATGAACATTCAAAATTAATTTAAAACTGCTGTAGGTGGTGTTGGTTGCAACTCCAAGGCTTTAGATAGATGTTCACTATGCAAGCAGCTGTGCTAGCTGAAATGTTACCTTAGCCATAGCCTTCCCAGCCAAGTGGTTCTTGTCCCTCTCAACCTGAAAAATTATATCCATCAGTGAGGTTGTGGGGTGGCAGCCTCTCCAGGGAGGTAGCAATGACAATCTTGTGGTCATACCATCAGCTAGCACAGCAAGACCTGGGGGACATGGATGTCCACCAGAACCTGTATTCACAACGTGAATCAACGTTTAGGACCGATTTAAGCGTGGTTGCACTGGTGTTCCTATGAGTTTAAGTTGTTTGTTAAACAAGATCTAAAGCAGTTGTTAAACAAGATCTAAAGCAGTTCAAGTTTTGTTGAAAAGAACAAGCTATTGCCAGGGATAGCTTTACTGCAGCTTCATGGTAGCTTAGGCTAACGCATTTTATTTTGCAGGATCAGGCTAGGAGAATGCATTGACAAGTGGCAGACCGGTCACTGCCAACTGTTTATATCTTGTGAGTAGAGGAATGCCTCAGGCAGATCCATTTGGATGTGTTTATGCCAATACAATGAGGTCCAAGGGAGTCTACAACTGACATAATTTACACACCATAGAGTCAGAAGACATCCAAGAGGGACCTATTTCAACTTACATTTGCTTACAAGGCTTTTGGGAAGAAATTCATGTTTTGACTAACCCATCTAGCTGGGCACTGCATCCAAAAGGGACAGCATTGCTCTTCCCCTTCCTGCCCCATCTTGTCTCTTGTGTTGGATGAAGTGACCACACTGGTGACCAGGAGCTGGATTTGCTTGGTGCTCAGGCAGACTCTGTTTTGGTAAGCTGGTTTCTGCTTGAATCACTGAACCAATATAACTTTCAGAGTGGCTGCCCAGCAGCTACGAAGAGGGTGGGCAGGATTTTTGTGACAGCCATTAATTCGAAGAGATGGAGCATTTCATAACGTTGGGTTCTCAGTTGTTTTTCTCACTTGGACTCTTTGAGATGGGCATTGCATTATCTTCAATCCCTCTATGTATCAGCAAAGCAAGTTAGTAGCATGTTCTAATGAGCCAAATTATGCAAGAAAGCAGTGTGCAAGCATAGTGGCCAGGTTACACAGGAGCAGTTAGCAGGCTAAGCAAAGAAGGTAAGTCTAAGCTGAAATAACATGCAGTGCTGTTCAGGGCAGAAAGCCACTGTAAGAGGCACAGCTGCAATTCACCTATCTGTGTGGTCTGTGGTGACACTGGAAGAGCCATCATTTGCCTCTTCCATAATCCGTCACCCATCACTGCTGCCTGGAGCATGGGAAGTTTAATTTCCTGTGAATCGGGGTGTCATTTGCGAACTTTAATCCTACATCTTCCTGAGCCTCTACTGACAAAATAGTTGAATAAGTCTGTCATGGTATTCCTGCCTGCTTAGTTGTTTTTGGAAGTTGTCCTCTGGCTGGCGGTATCTCCATCATCTTCAGGGTCATCTGCAGGCTGTGCTGCTGTGGCATCTCAGGTTGGTGGATTGGAGATGTTGGTGGAAGAGTTGCTTGAGTTAAAGAAGAGCATCTGATGTCAGGGGACTCCTGCCAGTCATTGTTCTGCTGCCTGTGTGGAAACAGGCTGAACTCTGCGGTTTTGCTATGTAACATTCTTATGTAGCCGGCCGAGTCGCCAACATGATAAATGCAATTATTTTTTCCAATTGTTATTTTTGCCCAAAGCATGCAATTGACACTGAAGTCTGCTGGGCAGAATGGAAATGTAGCGGCTGCTCACATCCCCGCAGCGGCACGACGATGTGAAGGCATGAATTGTGACGATGGGAAGCGAACGCTGCCCCGTGGCGTATGTCGGGGACAGGCACCCGTCTGTGCCTCCGTCAGTCCCACCCTCGGGTGTCAGCAGTCGGGGGGGGGGGTAACCTGCTTTCTTAGTGTCATCAGAGGGGGACGGATGGAGGGTTTGGGGGCAGTTGCAAACATGATTTTCACTGGGAAGGTGGGAGGGAGCAGGGTTTGGTTACGCAATGAAGTTGAGGGAGCTGTATTGCACCACCTGGGAGAGAAGCAATGGCGCCAGAGCTGCTTCCCTCTCCCCTGTGCCGACGGAGGCCAGCAGCCTCCCCAGCTCCCAACAGGAGCATTTCCAAAGGGGAAAAAAGGGTTTGGGGCCCTTCCCCAAGAGAGGCAAGTCTTAACTGGACCCTGAGCTTGGGAGGGAGGCACAGCTGTCCTGTAACGATGGGGATGAGATTGCTTTCACAGAGAAGGCAATGATGGGCTGGGCTAATTTGGGCCATCTGCACCCGATGGGAAACCAGCACTGTGGGGTGACTGGTGCTGCAGGCTCCCTCTGCCATGGCTTATTCAGCTGAGTAAAAGGACAGGCCAGCCAAGCTCCCACCGTGGTGGTTAAAGTTTGTTTTAGCCGCCTTATCTAATCTCTGTCCTAACTTTTGCTGGGGGAAAGCGTTTATTGCTTATATCGTGTTACTCCATGAGCACTTGCTGGCTGTGGCTGTTTGCGTGTATATATGTAGATGTGAAGCCAGATAACTTCAGGCCTTGCAGTTTTATGGGTCAGTCAATCCGAACTGCTTCCACTGGCAGATGTGGGGATGTGCTGCGTTCGTTACCTGTGGGCCATGTGCTATCAGGGTGTAAATCAGCAAAACAGGGCTCTGTTTATACACATAAATTGCCCCAATCTGACAGCTTAATACCCTTTTGACTTTTTACCCTCTGCAGGGGAGAGCCTCAAATGTCTTACGGCACTGCTCACCCCAGGGATGACGGTAACGCGGGGAAACCAGCCCTGCTATAAAAGGAGGGAGCACGCTTTGCTCCTGTGCGTCTTCAGGCTTGGCTGCGTAGCCACCAACTCCCTGGAGGGGAAAGGCCCGTCCAACAGACCAGTCCAACAGGAAATTATCTGCTCACCTTTGCTAAATTACCAGCTGGACAGCTAGTCACAGGGTCCCAAAAATGCCAGCTCCATCTGTTCCCCTACGGACATGATTCCCAGGCACGCAAGATCCCAGCTTGGTCACCGGGAGGGCAAACCCACCAGTCCGTCCCTCCCCTGCAGCGCCTTGCGCAAGTCTTGATTTCATCTCTTTTGTGGGACATGAAGGTCACACTGGTGAAATTTCCCTGAGCAATCACAGGGTAAAAACCTGCCAGGCTTCCTTTGGCTCCAGCTGAGGGGTTTTGTTGCTCCAGGAGATGCTTTATTTTTTTCAGCAGATGAGAGGGTGTTTCCAATGAGATAGCAGGGGGTTGATGAGAGGGAAGGGGAAGTGCCAGGACATCACAGCAAAATGGATTGTTGTGATATTTTGAGGAGCTTCCCAAATTTAAGTGATGTGGGAGGGGGGTAAGATTGTTGAAACTGAGATTCCCCTGCCTTTGAAATGTCCTTTTTTCTTCCCCCTCTGCTGCCTCCTTCACCAGCTTGGAGAACAGGAGCTTGTGGCTGCATCCAAACCTTTGGTAACTCTCCTGGCTTTTTTCCTTCATTTAACGTATCCTACATCTGGCTGCACTAAACCATCCTAAACCCAACCTGGAGAGAGAGAGAGAGACTCTCTTAATAGGAATTTTTGCTTGTGCCGGTACTGAGCAGCCCTGGCAGGGCTATTAATTTACCCCATTGTGCTTTCCAAGGCCTCCCCCTCACCAGCACCTGAGCTCTGTAGGAGAAAGGCAGCTCCCAGCTCACCTCCATGCTCCCACCCCAACCAGGAGCATCCCCATGCCCTTGCATGAGAAAGAGGCATCTGCTGCAGGCCTTTCCCAACGTGCTTTTAAAGTGCAAGTCAAGGCTGAAAATTGATGCTGTAGGAGACTGACCTTGTGGGAGCGTCCTTCCCTCTGGCTGATCTCGGGTCAAATGCTCTCAGTTTACAAGTCGCTGACTCCCACGGTAGCCGGGCTGCTCCTGCCTCCGCTCCTCCTCACCCGAGTGGCAGGAAAGACTCTGCAGCTGGGATGTTGCACGAAGCAGATGACCCCATCCCTGCTCCTGGTCTTGCATCCCCTTGGTGTCCAAGAGGTGGCTTTTGTGCAGGAAGGGCTGAGGACCAGCTTGGGTGGCTGAGAGCTGGTTCTGGTGCTGGTGCTACCCTGTGGCAGCAGACACCTCATTTTACCTGGCTGGGACTACTTCCCTTGCTGACACTACTCTATCGGCATATCTCAGAAAGAGGGGCTGTCAGTCGCCATGATTTTAAATTCTCGGCACAGAGCAGCTCAGATGCTGCTGTTTCTACAGCGCACTTAGGGTGATTCAGTGAAGCGTGGCTTCCCGCAGAGAAAAATATATGAGGCAGCTCAAGGTTGGATGGTCTGGTGTTTAATATCAAGTGAGCGCATGCTGCAGCCTTTCTCTCAGCATGGGCTCAGCTTTCTCTTGTCTACCCAGCCCTGGGAAGACTTGTAAGCAGTTAGTTTCTTTGAGAACTCTGCCCTTCTGGCAAACGTGGTTGAAATTGGCCAGTGAGTTCAAAAGGTTTATTAGGGAGGGAGAGACAGACACACCCACAGCACAATCACAAAAGAGTTGTTTCTCTAGGAAACTAGGCTGACAAAAAAATGGTTGTTTAAGTAAGCAAATACATGTCTTGGAGACACTAGAGCAGGGGAGGTGGTGGGGGAAATGTGTGTTTATATAGCTGCTGACCCAACCTCCTCTTAAGCATTAGTTTCTTGTTTTAAATCTCTTTATCCCTATTTATGCCCATTTTTATCGCATTGGTTATTAGTTCTAATGACTCACTCTGCCCTGGGCTGCCACCTCCATCTCAGCAACCTCCCATTTTGCTGCAGGACTCCACAGACCACTTTGCTGAGATCAGGCCATCCAAATAATTTTACACATACAAACAATGAACCCAGTGAGGGAGAGGGAGTGGCTGGGCCCTGTGAAGGCAAGGCATAGATGTGAGCAAAATTAATTGGTGGCTCAAGCTCTCCTATAAAGCTCCCATTTCAGGATTTGCAAACTGGCTTCCTCTATCAGCTCCAAAGCATCAGAGTTGCTAATCCCAGAGCAGTAAAGGCCCTTTTGGTCTGAGCTGTCAGCCAAAAATTCAAGAGCCTACGAGGTGTTCTAGTTTTGCCAAAAATGGGTACAGCGGTCAGGTGTCCCTTTGATGCGCTCCTGTTTATTTACAAAGAGCCTGAAAGGTCCTGTCCCCCACCGAAGGTGGCAGGAAACAGGCAGGGACAGAATTTGGTACCTTGTTCTTCCTGTTAGGGCTGATCTCATGTGAGTAAACAGCGGGTGCGTGGTGAGCTGCAGCGAAGGCTTTGCTGCCTGAATAGCCACTGGTCCTCCCATTTTCCACCCCTGGATGCCTGTGCGGGTCTCCCTTTCACTTTCCTTCTGGCTGGCTCGATGCAGGAAATCAGGCTGATTAAAAACTGAAGGGGGAAAAAAAATTTTTAAAAAAAGATGAAAAATGTGTTTCTTTAAAAACAGAAGAAAAAAAAAAAATTAAAGATCATTTTAATTAGGTTTGAAAAATCTGTGGTGGAGTTGACAGGCAGGTTGACAGGGCTCCCTTTCACCGGATCGCCCGGCTCAGGGCTTTTCCTCTTGCGTGCAGAATATTTTGACATTCTTGCTTTCTTGGCTCCATTTGTAGAGCCCAGTGGAACCTGCAGCCTAATTAAATGTAACAATTCCTGAAAATGAGGGTTGTTGGGTTTTGTTATTTTTTTTTTCCTAAGGATAATAATAGAGGTTTTATTTTAAAAAGAGCTAATCTATTTACTCTAGGCTGCCTGCTTCCTGACCTGGCCTCAGCACCTGAGGGGACAGGAACAGAACGAATTAGACAGGGGCTTAGTCACTGGAAAAGATGAGGGTGTTAATGTGTATGTGTGTATGCACATGTGTCCCGCACGCTCTACTTGAAGAGTTGAGAGGTAGAAGGTTAGTAGGCTCGGATTTTCCCTGGCAGCTGACTTTTTTTCCCTTACTTTTGTGGTTCGGAGCTGGTTTTTAGCCAAAGTCAGACCCAGCAGGCTCTAAAGAGGCTGAAAGCAGCGCTCTGGTGCTGCACGGTCCCTTCTCTGGCTCTTCCACCTCAGTCACCAGCCTGCAGGGGAGGGTTGACGGTGGCTTTGCAAACCTGGGGCCATGCAACCAGTGGGTAATGACAGAACCTTTGTATCAAGAGCTGCTTTAAACAAGGAGGCAAAGGAGAAAGAAAACACAAGTCAGTATTGTTGAGGACTGTATGTGCCCAACTATGCAGCAGCGATCTGCAGCTCTTGGTGCCCAGAGCTTTCACCCACACTGTTTCGTTTTGACCATGATGTAACTCCTGGTCTCTTGAGCACATCCCTGCATCCTCATGACTGATGAAGCATGGCCAAGCTCCAGGAGAAAATCCAGTTGGAGTCATCTGCTTGTGTCTCTCCCTGTGTGTTCCTGGTGCTGTTGGGTCTTGGGTCTGGCAGCTGCCACCACTGCACCTGGGGCTGCCCCACTCAGGTGTCATTGCTCTTGGCTTCCCGTGGGCTGCTTGGCACAGAGAGCAGCTCAGGTGCGAGGGCAGCAAGTTCCTCTTTCATCTCAATGTGTAATGTGGTCTCCCAGGCTGATGTGGAGGTGATGGTGGCAGAGGCTGAGGAACACTCCCTACCATCCCATGCATGGTAGATGGCTTCCCTGTGCTACTTGGTTCAGTATCTCTCATCAAATCACCTCAAAACTTCCCATCATCAGCTGCTGTGCCCATTACTCAGCCAAAAACAACATAGTAGGACAGAGCGGTGCAAACCCCTCGCAGACTTTCCCTCTCCTCATTTGCTCCTGTAGCTCCAGGGAGGTCCCCTCCAGCACCAGAAATCAAAGCTTCGAGGCCACTTGCCCTCGGCTGGCCGCGGCAGGACGGGCTAATGGTGCCTGGTGCCTTTCCCAGCCGGCAGCCTGATGGCAGCAATGAATCAGCAGCCGGTGGACTTGTCAAAGGCATTCCTCCACTTTAATCCTATTGACAGGGACTACTGCCTGGAACAGGAACTGCGGGGTGAGCCATGTCAACAGCAGATTCTTATTACAGATAATATTGATGGGGCCTTTACTTGAATAATGAAGGGAAGAGCCCTCTGCTTTGACGTTTGTCTCCAAAACCTAGAATTACTAAGAGTTTAGCCATCGGAGGGGAGCTTAAGATAGTTGCATCTTAAAGGATCTGCTTTCTTGTCGCATTCAAGGCTGAGGAAAGGAGTTTAGCCCATACGCTGGGAGCTCCGTGCTGACCTTTTCACTGCTCTTAATAAATGTTACAGTTAAATAAAGTCGCATGGATTTTTCTATCTACTGTAGTGTGTTATCCACTTTCTGGGGAAAAAAAAAAGGTAAAAAACCCCAAATCCCTGTTTAATATCACTGTTACTCATTATCTTTGCTAGCTGCAGGGCAAAAGGCAAGAAGGAAGGGCAGGGGGAGGACAATTCAGGCTGTATTATCAGGGTAATTCCTACCATCGCACATGATTATGTGTGTCTCTATATGAGTGAATCAGGGCTTTTTAAATCGGTTGTGATCTTATGGCCAAAGCTCAAACCAGAATCAGCAGCTCTAGAAATGTTTGGGGAAAGTTTTGTTTATTTGGTTTTAATTTCTTTCTTATTTTCCATTCTTTAAAAAGAGGGGGGGAAAAACCCCCTCTGTCCGGTCTATATTGCTTGGTTCCCTACAGGAGTGGAGATGCTAGAGCTGCAGGAGACAGGCTGCTTGAGAAGTCAAATGAGGTCAGAAGGCATCAGCTGTTCCAGGAAATAACCTGCCCTTGCACATTTTCTCATGTTTGGGCTTCAGTATTGTGACTGCAAGCACTGTGATGAGAGAAGGTAAGGAAGGAAGATGGGGCTAAATGGTGGTATCCCCATTCTTGGATTTTAGATGTAACCAGGAGCTCAAAGGTGTTCCTCTGAAACATTATTCTCTAAATGGGGTTTGAACCTCTAGCTCCTATTGGGACAGATGAGGAAGAGAGCAGGAAAAGTTGGCTTTCAGCCACATTTATACCTCCCAGATCCTAGAGCTGGCCCAGGACTGAACCGGCAGGTGGTTTAAGTTAGAGCAGCCACGGGGCTGCTCTAACTTAAGCCAGCTGGAATCTCTTCTGGGGCTGGTTCTACCAGCCAAGGTTTGCTGGATTACAGCAGGGCCCTGAAAGCCTCCAGCCCACCCCTGCATGGCCTACACTAGAGGACCAGGGAGCAGATGACATGAAAATGTCAGGGCAGTTCCCAGCTGGTGCTTTAGGACAGCTTTAATTCCTTCACACTGCTGCAGAAAATTAGTATTTGGTCCAAGGGAGCCTGTTCTCATGGTATTTTTAGTCTGATTTTGAAGACCCTAGGAGTTTTGGATTGCCCTTAAGTTTCTGAATTTTGGGCTTTCTGACTTGAACTGTTAAATATTTTCCATTCATAAACAGCAGCCACAAAATTTCAGGTTGGATGTCTTGTGTTTTAGATTAAAAAAAAAAAAAAAAGCCAAAATAAGGCAGAAGAAAAGTAACATCTCCAAGCGGTCCAGTTACTGTCCTCATCTGAGTGTGTTTCCCCCCTCTGAAACAGGTTCCTGAGACAGGGATGAAGTAGCCTCTCTTGGCACATTTCCTAGAAGTGTGAAGAAAAGACCCAGCAAGTGCAGAAGGGGCCATCCTCAGGGTCAGTGACGGATTCCCCAGCACGTGATGGGGTGCATGAGAAGGCAGCCCATGCTCTCTGTGTGCACCCTGCACCTCTAAGCATGGTTTGGCTCGCTGTCCATATCTACACGCAGTGTTTTAACCTCTTCAGATCTTCTGTTTTACTCAGTAAAGCTCATGGCTTATGTGGGCACTCATTTTTCTGTAAGGACGGCCCACTCAAGACCATCTCTTACACCAACTTTGAAACCACACTGAGCTGCAAGCCACCTTTGCTTCCAGCTGAGATTTATGCCCCTTTGCTTCCTGATGGCTGAGGTGTGGCATAGAAATTAAGCCCTGCTCCTAACAACAGGGGACAATCGGCCAGGCCTGACATCAGGCGTTGCAGTTACACATGGAGCCTTTCCTGGGAGGGACAACTCTGGCAAATGCCAGTGGTGGGGGGCACACCATGCCAGGCAGGAATGGAGCAGGCACAGGGCTGTGATGCTGCCAACTCTTGGGCCAGGTAGGGAGCAAGCAGCTTTGGAGAAAGCATCTGACCATGGTGCGTGCCTGAGAAGGACTATAAAAATACCCGTGCATGAGCTCTTGCTCTGCAAGGTTTTCCAAACTGGTAGAGGCTTGCAGCGAGGGGGGAATGGGGCATATTCCCTTGAGGCACTGATGCAGAAGGTAGATCTGTCCCAATGCCCTGATTAGAAATGTCAGTCCTCAGTCTTTTTGTCTCAACCAGGTGCCCATGAGATCCCACACACCGGGATCTGTGGTGGAGGTCCCTGCCCAGCTGCAGCATGGGTCAGCTCCAGCCTGGGACTGCCTGCACCAGGCATCTTGCGGAGCTAGGGAGAAGCGCTGACCAGGCTGCGGGAGGTGGTGGGCATGAGCTCATGAGATGGAGAGATCAAGCATCTTCAAGTAGTCCTTGAGCCTCTCTTAGTGTTGTGGCTGTGGGCATGGCCAGATGATTTGTGGTCCCGCACAGGGGTGGGTGAGCAGAACAGTGTGCAGCTCCAAGCCCCCATGTCCCAGGGAAAAGCCACCTTCTCCTCATCTCCATGTTGCTATGCTGGGAACTGAAATCTGGCCAATGCAAGCCATTGGTAGTACCTATGGAATTAGCTGACTTCACGTAACCTCCCAAGGGCTCAAAAATCAATTGGGTCCTTCAGGTCATGAGGATTTTTTTAATCCCCCCCTTGGAAAAAAAAAAAAAAAAGAAAAAGAAAAAAATGATAAATATTGGTTCCCCCATGCTTGCTTTTTGGTTTGGAGCGTGCTTTAGGGTGCGCTGAGCTTGTGTTTCTCAGCTTTTCCCTAGAACCTGGAGGCCCATGAACTGCTTGTTCCTTTTTCTTCTCTTTTTAAAATGAAATCTGAGAATTTTGCATAATATGTTGGAGCAAGAAGCTGGGGAGGGGGTGAAGGAAAACATCAAGTACTGTGGGACTAAAATTGCAAGAGTTGGCAGCACTGCTATTTTTTTTTGTTTTTCTTTCCGTTTTCCAGAGAAAAAGAAAACACCCCCCATTTTGCTGAGCCCCAGCAGGGTGAACAGAGGGAAAAGGTGCTTCAGGGCAGGAAGAAACTGTTAAGAAATAGGTTTGCAAACTCCATTTATATTGGAGTGTTTGAAAACTGGCCTGAGAGCTGCCTTCTGGGGACAGCTGTCCTGCTCTGAGGAGGGAGCACAGAGAGATGTGTGTGGGGAGAAGCTGTGTGGGGCTCTTGGGCTGGGACAGGACTCAGGTTGCAGTCGCCTCTGGTTGTGCCCAGGTCTCAGCAGTGCCAGCTCCTCAATGAGGACAAGGAGAGACTGCAAGTGCAGAGGAAAGGCTCCATGAAGCCCTTCCTTCCCATAGGAGCAACATCTCCTGCAACAAGAGGTGTCCCTGTTTAGTCCTGGCATGCGGAGAGGTGGAAAAGGACTGGCAAGCAGTGCAATTACCCCCCAGGTCCCCTCCCTACCGGTCATCTGGAAGTTATGGCAATGCTGCAATGCCCCCATGCTCAAGGAAGACATGCAGAAGGACCTGAGTCTGTGCTGGAGATGTTCATGGGATGGTGGTACCCAACCCCAGCTCTGGTGCTTGCAAGACTCCCGAGTCACTGGCAGCTGCAGGAATCGATAAATGGCGGCTCAGCAAAGTAGGACGTTGCCCTTAATGTACTGCGTTCCAAGGGATTTTGCCCCGGGGTATAAGGATGCTGGTGTGGATCTCCACTAATGTGACCACAGCCAGTATCTATTCCAGGCTGTTTAACAGCAGAAACGAATGTGTCTATCTCGCCTTGGCTGCATGTGGCATGCACAGGGAGACTGTTACTTATTAGCGCTTGCAATCATTGGCAAGAGCTGCTGGAACAGAGGTTGAGCTCCAACTGCTGTTCTTGCCTGTCCTCCTTCACTTGTGCTCATATCTTTCTCAGACTCATTCCTTTTGGGTCGAAATTTTCCATGCTTTGTCTTAGCCTAGTGACACTTTTTTGCTGAAGGTATGGACTGTGCCGGTTGGAGTCCTCTTTGTGGAGCTCCTTGCTAATCTCTGCCCCATGGTGAATGTCCGTCTTTCATGTCTGAGCAGACATCAGGCTGAAGAAAATCTTTAGAGGATGGATTCTGATTTATTTACTTGTTTACTCATTTGGAAAAGTGACTTAAAAGTTTACATCTCAGTCAACTGGAACTTAAAAGGAAATCTTTTATTTAGATCTCCCCCAGTGGAGAGCTCTGGCAAAACTAAAGTTTTTCCATGGAACATTCAGATTTTGTGAAAACTACACTTTATATTGAAAAAAAATTATTTTGATTATTAGTTTTTTATCAACCCTAGTTTTTAAGGATGGTTCAAAACCATAAAGGCAAAAATCTCCACTTCCTATGTCTAATATATCAACTTTTTTTTTTTTTAGCATGACTTCAATTCCATCTCCTTAGGAAGAGGCTAGAAAAATTATTCAGCTTAAGGAAAAGCATTTTATCAGTTATAAAGTTGTGGAAATTTAAAATGGGTATCTTAGTGCAAGTATTGGATTTGCAGCTTGCCTTTCTTCCTATCTCAGTCCAGGACACCGGACTTAAAAACATGGTGTTAACTTAGTTATGAGTATGTCTGGTAGGAGGCTTTTGGTTTTGTTGGGGGTTTGTTTTTTTTTTTTAAGGATAGCTGAAATACAGAAAAAATCTGTTTAGGACTGAAGGACTAAAAATTACCTTTGGGAACTGGGAGACCTCCATTCGTGATGATTCTATAACAGTGATTCCAGGGTTGAATTTATCATTTACGGGAGTCTTCTGGTTTAATACATGTTTTTCTCCTGGATTTTCAAACTTAAAAGATTGTTTTCCTTAGACAGACATTTTTTTCCTTAGAAAGTTAGGATAACCAAATACTAAGCTTAACTAATTAAATCTTCAAAAGTTAGCAAGTTCCAGTCCAAGGATTAATGGCGTTATGAGGTTAATACAAGGTCATCACGCAAATGTAGAATTTTCTCTATTCCCTTCTCTACCCCATTGTGATGGGGCAACTTTTTGAATGTTCAGAAATTGTCCCCATGAGTAGATATCGATTTGGTACTTTTAGACATGCACATACAGGTACAAAATTAATGTAGTCTCTGCACTGAACAGATGAAATAGTTCCTTGAATGCACAATGCATTCAAAATGGCTAATTTGCAAAATGCCCAGAATGCATCATGGTGGATAACTTGATTTGAAACATTAGAATAGGTGATAAGAAAGTCATGCTATAGAATCATTTATATATATTTCAAACGACTTCCACTTAAAGGTGTGTGTGGGGGAACTTTATAATTAACACAACAGATAAGAGCAACTGTGACACTTTAAATAAATGGAATGTATTTGATTTTGAAGTAGACTTTAAGATTCTGGGGATGTGTTCAAGAGAGAAAAAAATATGTGCTCAGAGTTGAAAATGAAGAGATACTATAGATCATCTTTGAAAACAGCAACCTCACAGACCTTCAGCACAGAGCCTCCTAGGAAATGGGAGTGGGGCTAATTAAGAGAGAGCTGACAAAAGGGAGGCCCTAAGAGGGAAGGTTTAACTAGGGCTTCTTTTCCATGCCAATAGCCATGCAAGGAGAAGACATCCAAAGATCTAGCCATGGTGGAAGTAACTCTTGAGGAATGCTACCTCCTTGCAGATTTTAAAATAAGATGCAGGGCTGATGATGGCTTAGATGTTATATATAATGGACGTTATATTGGTCATTGGATGGAGACTTGGTAGCCAGTTCAGACAATAGTTTTGCTGAGTTTTTGGATGTGTGATCCTAGGTCCTGTATTGGGCTAAGTTCCTATGGCTCCTCCAAAGATATATGGGCAAGAGCTAGAGGTGGACAGTTGTACGGCAGAAAGGGGGAATGGGTATTTCCCACCAGCACTTTTATCTGTAGAGCCCTTGACCAGAATGATTTAAAAAATGCTGATTTCTGCAGCACACTCTTCTCATTTCTTAGCTGTTGCTCAGGCAAAGCTGTTGTTAATTCAGGAGGAGTTTGCCTGAGCAAGAACTCTCCAGAGTCCAAAATATTTTGCAAAGAGTAAATATAAGAATTATTCACCTACCACAGAACAGCATCAGCCTCTGGGTGGAATGCGGGAGCTGTTTAACAGTGTGCAGAAACGTTTCCCCACAGGTTTGGACAGGAGTTGAAGGTTTGTGTATGCCCAGTTGAAACTACAACTGAAAGCAATAAGCAGTAAGATGGCCCCCTCCCTTGCCTTGGTACTGGAAGGGCTCGTAGGGGCAAGCACCACCTATCCGAGTACCACGCCACTTCCTGTAGGACACTAGGAGATTTTTCTGGAGCTCACCCATCTGACCCAGTCCTCCACATGAGATCTGGCAAGATAATCGCTCCAAGTGTCTGGGTAAGTACTGTAAAATGCTTCAAATAAATGAATAGAAATCATCTGCTTCATAAATGCCAAGGGCTTTCAACATGTCGTTTCTTGGTAAACAAAGAATTTCAGCACGACAATATCTTAGGATGTTATTGGCCATATTTGTTCCCTCATGCATATTGAAGCGAATGTGAACAGAGTCACACAGCTATCCTTTACATCCTCCTTCATTTCAGAGGTTTTCTTCCCACTGCAGTGGAGATGAGGGGGCTGCTCTGGCTACCCCTGGACAGGCTGATCTGCCCTCAGTCCCCAAAACTCCTATTTCTGTGATGCTGAAGGGCAGGTGGAAATTCTTGCTTGTGCTTGGTTTAGCACGAAGTGCCATATACTATGATTAGAAAAAAAAACAAAACAAAACATGTCCCTTTTTTTTTTTTGCGGACATTAGAATGCAATAAAAATATGTGTGTGCTTCCCCCTCACCCCCCCAGCTAAATTGATTACATCTGGTGGCATGAAAAAAATAGCCAAAATGTCAGACTGAGTCACAGAGCCCCCTTGGGTGGTTATATTTATTTCAGGGTTGGAGCACTCATCAAAACAATTTATCCTTGGCTCTCCCTCTCAGCCTTCCCATCTCTGTGCTTGCAAATTCTTCTCTGTTCCCTAACACTTGTATTTAGCCCTAAGCCCCCTCCTTCCCCCATTCTTTCCTTTCTCCATCTTTTCCCTCTCCATGTCCTCTGGCCTGGCTCTGTCCCCTTTCTTCCCTTTTGCTTCATCAACCTCAGCAAACCCTGTAACTGTAATTCTCTGCTGGGGATAGCAGGGGAGGCTGGAGCACAGCCAATGTTTCTAATGTTGTGTCACCTATTTATTGTCTTCCTTCACCCCAAGCAACATGAAATGACATGGTAAAATTTGTAAGTGAGCTCTCTACTGTGGTTTCTTTCTATCATCACCGTGACTGGTGGGGCAGCTGGGGTAGGACCATGCCTGCTGGGATGGCCAGAGCTCCATCTCCAGCCTTGCCTGCTCTCCCTTAGCTGCTCTGACCTGTTGCAGTGGTGGAGGTGGATTTCCTGGCTCTCTTTTGTGGCTTATTTTTGGGGCTTGGTTCACCTGTGTCCCATGTTTTCTCTCTGGCAGGGAGCAGCACCAGAAGCATCTGCAGGGTGAGGAGAGTCTGTGCTGCAGTGGGTGGGGAGGATCTCATCTCCAAGAACACAAATTCTTCTTTTCATCTCTTTTCCCAAACCTCATCTTTCTGCCCAAATCACAAGGAGAAGGGCCACCTGCAGCCCTGTGGGCACCCTGTACATCTCAGTCTATAAATCCTGTTGCAATCTGCTGCCAGGTTGTACTTGCTCTCATGCCTTATGCCAACCACAGCTGCAGAAGACCAAGCGCTCTAGCATTCTCGTGGATGGAAATGGCTGCAGAAATGCATTTCCCTGTTTTTTCTTCATGATGATGAAAGGTCCTGGTCTGGCAGGAGCAGGGACTGAAGCTCTTGGTTGCTCTTTCTCTTGGGCTGGGGGATTGCCCTGCACAGAAGGACCCCCTTGTTTTCTTCACTGCTCCTACAGGGATCAATGACAGATGGGGAAGATGGGGTTACCCTCCACTATCTCAGCTGGGAGAGGACTTGAGAAGCTCTTGGCACCACTGCCTCTGAGCTAATGTTCGCTGTGCCTCCCACTCCCAGCCTGGGCAGCAGGCTCCTGTTATGCAGCGCACCACGTTTTTCTCCTGTGGTAAATCAGAGGAGCCCCCTGGGATCCGGTATTGTGCTTTTTTTTTTTTTTCCCCAGGTATTTTTGTCTGTGAACCACAGAAAACTGAATAGCAGGAAATGAAGTGCAGATTGAGAACATGGTTGAGTGCACTTGCTAAAATAAAACATTGCGGGGGGAGGGAGAGATTCTTTTATAAATAGAAAATGAAGTGTGTTTACTTTTTATTGATGAAGTATTTAATTTTGCTGAGGGTTTGTGAGATGTTCTTAGCAGCATCTCAGACTGTGAGTTGACTAGAGATGCCAGTTGGTCTTCGGTACAGATACCTCGCTAGGTCGGAGTCACCTGTTTTGTGGCTGAGAAGAGCAAGGGGATGTCAGGATTTTTTGGTGTTCTCTGGCATGCCACAGTTGTGCTAGGAGAGCCAGAGAACCACTAGTATCTTCTCAAACTGGACTAGGTGCTACAACCCAAGGCTTGTTGAGTGGATGCGTTTGACAGCAGAAGAGAAAGTCTCTGCCCATTGCCCCTGGCCAGTGTATTTCAACTTTGGCTGGACAGGCTTGCTCAAGCAGTGATTTTGGTCTCTGTGGTCTGTTCAGCCTTTAGTCTCCATACAGAGTTTGCTAGCAAAGCAGGCCACACCAGAAAGCATCTGCTGAGCTGATGCAACATATACAGATACCTGAGCTAGTGCTGAAATGGCCCTGCTGAGGAAGGTAGGTTAACTTGGATGCTGTGACCACACTGCCATCGCTGTACTGTTTCTGGGATGCTTCCTGAAGCTAATGTGCTGAACTCTGCATGGCATCACATTGTGTCATGGAGCTGCGCCACAGAGCCTTAGAGCCTGCTTGCTCTTTCTTATGCATCTGACTTTTTTTTGTAAGCAAGGTAAGTAGCACAAGCAAGTGCAGGGTGTGGAGATAAGGCTGTGACCTTTTAGATTATTCTGTTGCTCTACTACAAATGCTGGATGGGTCCAGCCAGGCAGCTGGGTTCTTTTGTGAGGTTAAATTAATCTCATTAATTCAGATGTCTAAAAGTAGCAACCTTTAGTCATCAGTGACCTGGACTGCTTTCTTGTGGGTGGTAGATCTCTCGAGTTCATCTCCCATCACTGGAGCTGTCCTGTTCTCCCTGTGTTTCTGAACCACTGTCTGAAAGACTGTGCTTTTATGTTTGTTTTGATCCAGTGAAGGACTATGAGGCTTCAGAAGCAGAGGAGACCAAGATGCTTGGAGTCTCCATGTCAGGTCTGTGAACCTTTACAAAAAACATGGGTGCCGCTAGGAGGTGTGCCCGTGATTAAGTAAATGGGGCTGCTTTTGTTGGGGCATTTGTTTGGTCTCAGCTGTGTAAAGTGTCCAGGGAAGCTTTTAAGCACATGCTAGAATCAGTGAGAGCTAACTACCTTTACTAAAGCTTGCTTGAATCAGATCCTAAATGTATAGAAATTGGACACACTGGTTGCTTTTCCGAGGGACCAATTATTGATCATCCAAATGTCTATGGAGCAAACCTGTCATAAAGGAACACCAGGCGAGTGTCCCTATCTCAACCAGCCTCCACCCCTTTCCAGCTGTGCCCGCGGAGGGAAAGCCATCATTCCTTTTAGCCACAAGAGCCGGTGGTGCCACATGCCGCTGCCAGGCCAGATGGGAGCTGGAGATCTGTTGGAAGTGTTCAAGCTCCTCCATCTGTCCCTAAGACCATGGAGTAGAGCACATAGAGATGATCCAGGCCTCTCCGTCTCATCTGTCTTGCCTATGTACACCAAGTCGCTATTTCCAAAAGTTCTGTCTTGATAATGCCTTAGCAGGGGAAAATATCCAGTTATGCAGCCTGCAGATGAAACAGCCACCAGCCCAACAGAGGAGACCTCATCTGTGAGGGAATTGCAAGTTAATTTGCCTGCCTTGGGGATAAAAGCCTCCCAGCAGCTTGTTGTGAGCTCCCACGAGAAGAGCTGAAACCTGCCACATGGGAGAGGGCAGTCCTGTGCTAGCCAGTGTGCCGGCAGAAAGTGGAAGGGGGATTCAGGCAGAGAAGAAATTCTAGAGGGGAGAATAGATGCAAGAAATTCCTAGGAATGTTGCAGAAATCAACATCCCCCCCTCTGCTCCTTCCAAACCAACCCACCTAAAAAATGCCGTTTTGTGGGCTATTTTGGAAAGGAGTCTATGCCTGGGGAATTTTTGGCTGATGCTTATGGCTTTTAGAAGTTTCTGGGAGATCAGACGAATAGAAACAGGAACCAGATGGGACTTCTAGCTGCTGGAAAGA